>QOCX01005766.1:0-12330 GCA_005959815.1 Sarcophaga bullata | reverse complement strand
ATAATTAAATTTATTAAATATTTAAATAAACAAGCAAACAATTAAAGTTTATTATGCCCTGACTGACTGACTGACTGGGCGCACATATTGGCAATGCAATCATGTAGTCACGGCAACGAAACAGGTGGGAGGATCGTTTAATAATTTCTACAGTAAATAACTGTCTGTCTATCAAAAGTATTTTCAAAATTAATAACGCAAATGTTCAAACTATTTTAAATATTGCGTAATAGTTTGTGTTTCTGTAATACAAAACAGCTAAGTATGCTAATTTAGTAGTGAACAGATGTGTGAAAATTAGGTTTTTTATTTTGGCAACACTGTGGTGCAGAGGCGTCTTCATTAACCTCGAACTCAAATACCTTTATGCGAATATAAATAAGAAATAATGCGGATAGTAAATAACGTCAAACTCTAGAAATTATCAGAATCAGACGATATTTTTTGATTTCAGAGGGCACCGAAGTCTAGTAAGTAGTGTGTTGGCTTCAAGCCCCATTTCAAACATCTAAACGACGGCGACTTCCTCTCAACAAAACTTCCTCTGGAAAAAACTCTGAGAGTAAATGAAATTACCAAGAAAAGCTTCTGAAAAATCTGTCGTTTGATTTCAGACGGCATCGAAGTCTAGTAAGTAGTGTGTTGGCTTATTAGACAAGTGACCTCGCTTCATGCCCCACTTCAAACGTCAAAATAACGGCGACTTCCTCTCAACAAAACTTCCTCCGGCAAAAGCTCTGAGAATAAATAAAATTACCCGGAAAAGCTTCTCAAAAATCTATCGTTCGGAGTCGACTTTAAGCTGTAGGTCCTGCCATTCGTGTATAAAATTAACAGACACAACATCAGTGGTGTAAGAAGCTAGGTCATAATCCTGACTAAAGGGTGGTAAAGACTAATTATGTATGTATTTATGTATGTATAATGACAGTCAAATCTAACATGAGATTTATCCGGAAACTTTGTGTGCTCTCTTAAGGGAACAACCATTCTGAAGGTATACGAATAAGTCAAGAGCAGATAACAAGACCGTAACGTGCATATTCGCGAGTATTTTCCAAGCGAAATTCAATTCAACTTGAACAGGGAATATAGGGGACGTTAGCAATAGCAATACTATACAACAGTCAGGCCGCCAATCTCGTTAATAATAAAAGAATGCATGAACATAATGGTTTGGTTAGGCAGAGGAAATAGAATTACCTACTACTGGATCCCAGATCATTTGAGAATTTAATGAGCAAGCTGAAAAGCTTGCGAAGAGGGTACTTTTTATACTGCTGATAGCATCGAAATCTATCTATGGAGATGGAAAGAGCACTTTGAAGGGATATAAGCTACGAAAGGAAGATAGCAAACATAGAAAAGAAAAAGAAAAAGAAAAAGCCAACTTACGGAGTTTGTTTACATTGATTTCAGAAAAACACTGGCGCATGCATTGATGTGGTAATTTTATGTGTGAGAATATAAACTCGAATATCAATAGCAAAGACAAAAACCATAATTTTAACAACGCTTATGTTCAAGATAAGAAAGCGAAGTTAAGCGCTTAACAGAAACTATATGGCATTGGAGAATGGAATCTATATTCCATTACTTGAAAATTCCGCTCCACACGTAGCTGAGTGGAATAGCTTTTCTGAATATTCGGAATTTCTTTTGAAAATTGAAAAGCTTAGATAAAAAACTTATTTTTTTAACAATGTCTAGGGAGAATGATCGATATTGTGGAAAAATGAAGCTTGCTGCAGGTATCCCATTACTTGATTATTCAACTTTATTATATCCAAAGAGCAAATTATTATTTTTAATTTTCCTCCTTTTTTGTGGTTTGTAAAATTCAAAGGTTTAGCTTCGTCTTCCTTCCATTTTTTTTTAAATTTTATCTTCAGATTTTCACTCTTTCAAATTTTTTAATTATGTTAACTTAACAGCCTCTGTTAACATAACATTCACTGCAGCTAACTTCACACACATAATAAGTTTGAAAGCAATGAATGCAGAGACGGTTGGCTGTCATGTTCTTCAAGACTTCCAGACTGGATCATTGGTGAAGGAAGAAAACGCAATGAAAGTAGGATCACTGCATGATCTGCACGTCTGTGAGACTTTGAGTGAACGTACTTAGAAATACTGGATGTCGAATGGCGGACTCATCAACCTCATTACTGGATAAATGGGTACGTGAACAAAACAAAAAAAAAAAATGGAGAATTTGGGTACCAATCCACTTGAAATCCATTAGTGCCTAATGCATTCCGAAAAAATCACCGTTCAGTGCAGATTTTGTGCTGGCAACGTCATCGGTTAATATTTCAGTAACATCGATGTTGACCTGTGAACAACAATAATTATGAAATTCTTTTAGCCTCAATTGAATGATCACGACACCAACTACATGTGGTTTCAATACGTCACACAGCTTAGGCTATATTGGATACTTTGCACAAGCGATTTGAGGGCATATTATTATCACACGTAGAGATGTGAACTGACCATCGAGATCTGTCGATCTGCTGTCTCTTCAAAAGTAACATAATTCATGCCATCAGTCAAATTCAGTTTGATTTATTAGCCAGTTTTGTGTAAATTTGGTATGTTAGATGTGCGTGACGCACACTTTATTTTATTTCAATTTAAAAGGAAGCACTTAATAAAAGATCATATGAAAACATATTATTTTCAACATTAATTGTCGTTATAAAATCATGATTCCCAACCCTGACTTGAAAATGCACTTTCAAGTGCTTCAAAATTCCTTTAACATTGCCGCTGTTATAATAAAATGAATGTGAAATGTACAAAAAAAAAAAAAAAAAAAAAAAAACCAACACAAACGACAACACCATCAACATTCTTCATCGGCTTTGAGATCGCAAATTAAATGTAGAAGAATAATTACCTAAAAACACTTTTTAACTTCCAACGTCTTTTGCATTTAAATGAGGTAATAATGAGTGTTTGCCATGCCGTGCTGTGGGTTGTTGCCTTTCTTTTTTTTTTTCTTTAACTTTTTTTTTTTTGTTTAAAAATTTTCCAACCAAATAAATCAAAAAAGAGGTTAAAGAGAGAAGCTACAAAAAAAAAGGCAAAAATACGGTAAACAAAACATTATTTGCATAAACATGTTGTTGTTTTTTTGTTTATTGCAGTTTTTGCTTAGGAGAGCAATGACTCTCTCTCTGTCTTTCTCTGTTTTTTTTATGTTTGCATTTTCAATTGTAATTTTTAGCAGATATTTGTTGTTGTTGCATTTGTATTGTCGGGTTTTTGCTATTTTTTTTTTCTTTATTTTTATTTTGTAATCTCTAGTGTCACTTTACATAATTGTTTTACAATGACACTCTCTGTCTGAAAGATGATGGATGCTCTTCTGTTTTCAACTGTCCTGTCCTACTCTATTCACAGTGTTAATAAGTGTTTCTGTGTGTATGTTTGCTTTTTTTGATAAACACGAATAAAACATGTGTTTGTATGTATATATGTACGTAGTATTTTTGTTTACCTTTTTTTTTACACACTTTTGCTCTCATTTTAATTTATGCTCTTTTTTATTTCTCATAAACTTATGAGAAGAGGGCTTATTTTAGTTCCGTAAACATCAACAAACAAAATGACAGTGTTGTTAATGCCCAAACAATAATACAACGTTAAATTTCAATGTGGAAAAAATAAATAAAAAGAGTAAAAAAGTGAAAATATTAAATTTCCATTTTGTATTTGTTATTGTTGTTTTTATTGCTCGTACTAAAGTATTAAAATTGAAATGCAATAATTGGTTTAATAGGGAAAACAAATTGTTTTAAAAATCGCGTGTAATTTTCTAACAGAATTTATGGTGAAGATTAAAAGAGTTGCCAATTAAATTAAATTGAGAACGTTTAAGGCTGAGAAAAAATGCATGATTGAATCGAGTAATTTACATACAAGGACACGCTGTTTTATTTAATAGAGTATCATGCTTAGTCAAGTATTCTTTGCAAGACCTCGGTCCCAGACCTTAAAAATACTTCTCTAACGCCATCTTTATAATATTGTCAGTTTTTCTCCAGAATTTGCCAGAATTGGCCATTACAACCCTTCAGTCAGGATTGCGACCTAGTTTCTTATACCACTTATGTTGTGTGTTTTAATTTTATCCATAAGTAGCGGGACCTACAGATTTTTCAGACAAAACAATATTATTTGCTCAGAGTTTTTACCAGAAATATGCTGAAAGGAAGTCGCCGAAGAAAAATTTTTTATATTTTGTTTCGACAAGTCTGACCTGGGATTTAAATCGTGGCCTTACATTTAAATAAACCAACACACTACCTACTGGACTGCGGCAGCTACAGGTTCCAGCAATAGGTAACTCTAATTAATCTGCCTAGCGAACATTTTCGAGCTAACCTCATAGGAGCTGACTGTTACGATGGCGGCCGGACTGTCATAATACCTCTGTTAAGAACTCGCTATCTGGCATTGACTTTTCCGTAGACCAAAGAATAGTTTTTCCCTTAGGAGAGCATGTAACTTTCAAATTATTCTATTCACTGTTATTACCCTTGCTTGAGCACCGTCAGAAAATACTGACTTTGCCCGCAATATTCACCAGCATGATGGAGAAAAGCCAAGATGAGTTAAGGACATGATGTGTAGCTTTGACATCGATATACCCGGGATAGACACTTTTTCTCTGGATTCGAGAAAGAATTCGGATTGCTCGGTTAAGCAATCAAGGAGTTCAATGACTATATACCATCCTATAGGCCATTTTCATATACTCAATCAATTCTCAGGTTCCCAATTACTCCGGGGGCTTATGGTTGTTCACACGCAAGGCTGTAGAAGTAATTTCAAGCCAGCTGCATAGCAAAAGAGGATTTAAAAGAAATGCTAAAGTGAAATTCATTTTAAAATTTCACTCTACGCCTTTTTTTCAATCACTTACTGATTTTAAAAATATATTTTTTTATTTTTCACATTTTTTATAGCCAATAACGCGACATGCATGCATATTGCAAAATTCACATTGTGTTCTCTGATGGTCATAAATTAAACGCGTTTAGTTTTACACTCACAGTTTATTTTTATTGTTTGTTTTTAATGCCCCAAAGCGGCGACACAACGTCTCTATCATGGCATTGACTTTGAACTGTAATGGCTTAGCAAGCAAGCATCGCAATACTAAAACAACTACAACTTGCTAAAGAGCGCTCATCTCACTTACCGTTATTTGTTATTTATGATACTCTTTAATGTTTGTTGTTGTTTTTGATTTATGAAATCAATGTTTTCAATTCGATGTTCTCGTTACGATGTTTTCCTTTTTTTTGCAATGTTTTTCTATTCTTTTTCAACCACTTTCTTCTTAAATGCAGAGTGTGTGCAACAACACTTGACTTTCCAAACGTTTCAAAGTATCGTTAGTAAGTGACTGATTTTATCAGAAATTGTTGCAATTCTTGTTAAAGTTTTTTTTTTAAACTTTCTTTATGATTTTGTTTTTGCTCTCTTTGTTTGTTTATTTGTTGTTGCTTAGAAAATGTTTATTTTTTACGATGATAAAGGAAAAATACTTGAAAAGTGTCAACAATAGTTGTACAATGAAAGACACATTCATTGAAGAAGATACGTTTCCGAGTTGTAAATAATGAATCGTTCTGTGGATATGAGCGTGAATAAAATGTTATTTTTAATCGCATTTTAATAATTTTTTTTCTATTCAAATTATGATTAAAAAATCATACACATTTTCACTAATTTATTTGTTTTAATTTTTATTTTTTAACCCTAATTAGATTAGACGGTAAATATTTGTTAAGACAATGAAATTATCTTTTGCACTCGTTTTTAGTAAATATTTACGATCTTCTAAAAGAAAACAACAACAACGAATAACTGAAATTGTTTTAGTGACAATGCTCTGTAAGTGGGTATTTATAAACAAAATATTTTCAGAATTTTCTTAAAATGTTAGAAATCTTAAAGCAGGAGTAAGATTTAAAGCGGAAATACTTGCACTTCAGTTCTGCTTTGGTTAAGTAAGGTGATGGAATCTCCATTGTGAAATCACAGTTAATATTCCCTAAAGGAAACTAATCCTAATCCGAAATAAGTCTTACTATTGCAAAGATCTTGGTATTAGGGAGTTCAGTCAACAAAGTCAAAAAGTAAGGGGTCGTCGTTTTATGACAAGCGCTGGGCATTGACGCATGCAGTGAAATGCAGTCTCTTCCTGCTTAGACCCTTCGCTTCTATAGAAGTTATTTACTGGAGTGCCAAGCATTTCTTTAAGTTAATCAACTTCTGCGTTTTTCTCATGTCCAATGTCTTGGCCTTCCAGGTACTGCCACTCATGTATAATACAAACAACGTGGGTGGTGTTAGAAGTTTGGTCATAATCCTGGCCAAAAGTATGTAATTACCAGTTGAGTAAGTAAGTATTAAAGATTGTATAGGCGGCCATAGACTGCCAATGATGCAAATTTTTTCAAGAGACTCTTGAAATCTTAAGAATTCGTTGAGAATAGGCAGTTGTTGATGCTGACATGAGCTCATAATAAACGATAGGCAGAACCAATATTACAGAAGAATGACTTCTAAATGAAAGAATATTCGACACCGGTTGAAAAATACACACGAGTAAAGATTGGTATGAAGGGCTTATACAGAGAGCATTCTCAAGAGAGGCAGACTTACGTACTACGATCTATACGGAAAGTGGCGGGTATAGAATCCACGAATTAATGCGAGAAATTATATGATAGTGGTCCTACTGGGGCATTTGTCTGGAGAATCGAACGAATCTAAAAACATTTCAATTTGGAGTGATAATATACAAAGACTAACGTGTGTTGGTATAACAGGATATCACAATGAACAGGCGACCACTGGAGTTCAAACCATGGCATCACGTCTGCCCTTGGTGCTTCAAATGTGTTTATTGCAGTACGGCTCGTTATGGCGACATTCATTTCTCATTTCTTGGGGTACAAAAATCCAGAAGTGAGTGTGGAAAAATTATTGCATAGACGAAAATGTAGCTTTTTTGTGCGCATTATGATTTAAAAGTGCAGTTGGGATATTTTTTTTTTCAATAACAACATTGAAGGGAGCGTTACCGACTAATCTGAGTGCTTTGGCCTGCAATTGAAGATTATGAACTGGTTTCAACAAGACCCTGACCAGAGCCACAAAATCCGATCAATTTAGCTTGATTGCCTAAGAAGTTACCCATGGAAGTAATTTCATGCGTTGCCAACTCAATTGGCTATCAGGATTATGTGATTGATTTCTTTTTAAATTTCTACCATCTTACAATTTTAATTTACTTAAAGGCCGCAGCACCAATGTGGCATTTCTGATACAGTAAAATTATTTTTGTGAACCTAGCTCATAAGGCCGTGTCTACACATGTATTACTTTATCAATGGAAAATTTAGAAACTGACAGTTGACAAGTTATTATCAATATATCGCCCGAAATGGTTGAAAAAAGGTCGGAAGTTACTTCAGGACGATCCTTTTGATCAGCAACGAATTCATAGACGACCATTTAAATGACTTGATGGCCTATTTCGTACATAATGGCAAGTGGTGCCAAGTTTTATAAAGAAATAAAAAATGTTTTTCAAAGTCATCGTTTTATAAGTATTCCGTTTAACTTTATATTTGAAACGTAAAAATTGATAACCCTTTATAAATGTGATGCATTGTATTTGTAATAAATATTTAGGTAAATAAATAAATAAATGAATAAATAAATTAAGAAATAAACAAATAATATATTTTTTATATGATGTTTACCTGTATTTCTTTATTTGCTGGGCTATGTAATCAAATTCTTTACAATTTTTTTTTAAATCACTTAACAAAACTTCACTTATAATACCACTTAATGCTTTGCAACTGTTTAACATACTATTGACATCACTGTCAGCAAAAATAAACTGTTAAGAAAAATAACAACAAACACGAAAACTAAGAATCATTTCTAAACGAGACGAAATTCCCAAAAAAAAAAAATAAACACACATTTCCTATGATTTTTGTTGTTGTTGTTGTTTTGTGTTGAATATTATTTTAATTAAAACGTTTGTTTATGTTTTATTTCAGTAAACAATAACCAGTTATAATAATAATTTTATTTATTTATTTAATTAATGAAACATTTAACATATAATATCCGAATACAATCTCTGTTTCCATTCTTTTATATGCCCAGACACACAGAACACACAATCAAACACGTATGCTTTTATGTTTCGTTTTCTTGTTTTTTTTCGGTATACCGTTACCGCATTTTTTTCATCGAATTAAACAATTTTATTTCAAAGTAATTGTTTCAATTTAATTATATTTTATTTTATTTCACAGATTTATTTATAAAAAGCAACTAGGAAGAAGAAATATTTTTTATATACCATCTGTTAATTAATTTGTTGTTTGTTTTGTTATTTTAATTCATTTGCTTGCACTCTCTAACACTAACACGAACACTCAACCGCACTAACCAGAGTCTTCGGCACGTTGTTCTTTCATACGCGTTCACTATTAAACTGAAATGATCTCTTCGGTTGTTTGTTTTGATGCTATTGCGTCTGCTGCTGTTGTTGCTTGTGTTGCTGTTGCTGCTGCCACTGCTATTGTTGCCCTGCATACAGATTAATTCAATATTTTTTCTTCTTCTTAATGTTGCAGTTCTTGTTGTTAGTGCTCTGCTGTTATTCTCGTTGTTAGTGTTGTGTTATAAATCATATTGAGCTGTCGTTAACAGTAACAGTGTTTACTTAACAGATCTTGTTTACTTAAGCATTAACATTAAATATGCATGTTATTAACATAGAAGAAGTTAACATTCGTTGATTATTTAAAGCTTTTTCAAAATTCAAATAACCGGCATATTTATTATGAGAAAATTAAAATGTTTTTGAAAAAATTTTAAAATTAAATGATGCCAGATTGTTGGTTAACAATATATTAAGTCGTTACATTAAGGAAATATAAAAATGGGTATAAAAACGAAACTATTTTAAGCGTTATTCAAGCGTTATTCAGAAATTAAATTATAATTAAAAATTATTTTTTTTTTAATTGCATGCCCTAAGGCACTGAATACCAAGGACTACAGCTGTGTGAATGGTAGTGGCTTGTTAAACTATACAAAAAAAAATCAAATGTTAAGCGACTGAGATGCCTAAAACGCAGCAGTATTAATGCGGGAACACGCCGTAGTCTACTAGGTAGTATATTGGCTATTAGAAAGTGACCGTTGGTTCTAAATTCACATCATACTTCTCCAACAAAACGAAAAACGAAAAATATTCTTTGGTCTACTACCGCTCAGCAGATTTCTGGCGAAAAATCTGAAAAAGCTATGAAAATTTCCTCCAAAAATTGTTCGAATTTAAACTGTAAGTCCCATTACTCATATATAAAATTAACACACACAGCATAAGTTGTGCGAGAAACTAGATCGTAATTCTGACTTAAGGATCACGGACGACTGCTATTAAGGCTATACAAGTATTTATTAATATAAGCTTGTGAAGAATTCTGAAAATTTTCTCTTCAATATCAAATGGCCTTATTCTGGTCAAATGCTAATCGATAGGAAACTGAAGTATTATTTTCAACGACGAAGTTTATTTTCGGTTCGACGAGTACAAATAGAATTGCCGAACTAGAAACAGTTTATGAGCTGCCAATGCTCCTTGAACGACTGACTGTTTGGCGCTTCTTATGGGCGAGTATCGTTGGCCCATACTTCTTTAAGAATGATTAACATACATACATACATACATAATTGGCCATTACAACCCTTCAGTCAGGATTACGGCCTAGTTTCTCACATTAAATAGCAAAGTTATAATCACTGTACCAACCATCGTGCGATAATTACTGAGTTTTTCTTGGTTAAAGTGTGACAATTCAACTTGATTAACATGTGGATTCAATAGTAGGGCTGAGAAGATGGTTTTGAGATTGGCAAATAGTTAATATCACGTTTTGAAGCAATCCGTTGGTCACCAAAATCGTACAATTTGACTTTACCAGACCATTTTTTGGTGGGGATATGTATAGGCCCTAGAATGCAGTCATATTGCAGACACAATTTAAGTTCTGAAAATCATTATTGCAGCTGCTATTGGCGGCGTGCTACGTCTCCATGAGATAGCCTTCAAAAAACACATGACCGGCATTTATTTATTGTTCGAAATCAATATTTCATTCACTCTGCGAGTTTCCTGGTTTTTTCCGATTTTAAAACCCAAACCTTTATCAAATTACAGGCTATTTCAAATTTACAGTTATTTCTTAAAAAATATGCTTAATTTGATCTGGCTACACTGATCTCCAGTCTATTTTTGAGAGAGTCAAGTTCTCTCTTCAAAACTGTTATTGTGTTATTGCAATCACACAAAAGCTTTTGCTTTAACATTTTAACTGTTAACTGCTAGGTTCACAGTAACAGCGTAATGTTATTTACAGTAACAGCGTAATGTTATTGACAGCGTAACAGCGTAATTTCAGTCGTGCACGAATTTCGTGCACATTCTCTAAGAGTCTATTGTTTTCTAGTTAATTTAAGAAATTAATTATTTTTGCATTTTGCTTTGTAAAACAAAATTTAATTAACTTTTTATGTACTCTGATCGTACATTTAATATTTCGTTAAAATTTGTGTTACAGTTCATAAGGAACATTGAATATGAGGAATACAATGAACGAACATCTGGTTTAAACAGTTTGTAAATGTGTTTGTATGTATGTAAGTACGTATGTAAGATGTATGCATGCATGTGTGTATGAATGTGTGCTGTTGTTTACATAGATAATGATGTTTACAAGATAATCAAGCAATACTGCAACAATATTTCAAAGAAGACAAACATATCGGTTTAAAAATAATAGGGTGACCAGACTTGTAGGACAAAAAAATTTTTTTGTGATTTCCTAAACTCTCTTTTGCTCTTTAAAGGTCTATTTTAACCAACAAATATTTTTTTTGTTATGAAATTAATTAACTTTCAGGAAATAAAGGTGGTCAGATTGCATTTTAACATTCCATCTGTGGAATTTGGATTTTGCAAGCCACACTATAAGATGTTGTTTGATTTGAGATGCTTACTTAATTGGAGACAAAAACATTTTAGTCAGGATTACACCCTAGCTTCTAACACCACAGAGATGTAAGACGCTAGGCCATAATCCTGACTGAAGAGTTGTAATGCGGCAATTTTGCAAAATAAATTTTTACAGTATCTGGTCACCTTTTTTTGCTCTTGTAAACCCATAAAGCGGAGATACATTTTGGTTGTAAAAAAACCGCAAGTACAATAGCTAAACCATAAACCCAATAATGAAAAATTGCAACAAGAACAACAACAACAACAATAACATTAAAGAAAACTTATTGGCCAATTGCCTAAAATATTTGAGGTCGTTGCCGTCATCACAACCAGTGGTTTTGTAGGCGGCTGCCAGACTTAACAGAGACTATTTACCGCGATATGTTACACAGGCAACGTGTAAAAGGCTAGGTGAAGAGTGGTAAAAATACACTCTTAAGTGAAAGCATAGAAGTCAATAAATTAATGTTCGTTTTGCAATTACCGCAAAAGTAGGGAGAAGAACATATGTGAAGGGGATAGAGTGAGAGATGGAGAATGATTAAAAGAAGAGGTAAAAGGGGAAGAGCGGATAGGCTAGCTTGGGTAGCTAATTTTGTTATGTTATGGACAAATAATTTATAAACCAATGCCAGTCTAAATACCATCATCATCTATTTAATTGTAATCCTAAAAGTATGCTTTAGTTTTGCTTTAAATAACGCTCCTTTAATTATGTTATCCCCAACTACTCAATGGCAATCTTAATTGTATGTATTTAATTGGCAAATAATTGTTAATTAACCGGAAGTATTTGTTATTGTTTCATGTCTACACATATGTATTGTAAAAGTCAACAGCCAAGAGATAGAGAGAGAGAGAGGAATAGAGCATGTAAGGTGATGAGAGATATGACTGTTGAAATACGAAAAATCTCTTTCCTCTGGGTTTCTTTTCAATGGCTTTACCATTATTTGGCATTTTGCCTACTGTTAACCGATATTGTATGGCCAGGTAATATATTTGTGGGAATCACTTGATTCTAGAGCTTATTGTATATGGTCCCCCTCCCTCCATTTTGTTTTGTGGCCACTATTGTGTGAAATAAAAGAGAAAAACATTGTATTTTGGTTTCGTTGCAAATTTTTTTGTAGCAAAAATTAAAAAAAAACAATTTTTATTGGCTGACATGAGGCATTACCCAGTAAACAAGAATATTCGTGAACAGTAAAGCA
>QOCX01005765.1:0-12334 GCA_005959815.1 Sarcophaga bullata | reverse complement strand
TTGTTTTTGTATTATATTTGTTTTAAAAACTTTCAACAACTTTTCCATTAAATTACTTTCTATTTTTCTTTTCTTTTTGTCTCCAAATACATTGTATAATTTTCTTAAGACAAACAACATGTTAAAAAAAAATAATGATATTTTTTTGTTTTTGGAATTAGGAAATTAAAATAAAATTAAAACAATATACAAAAACAAAAATATATAAAATTGACTATTGTAGGTGATGTTATTTTGTTAAAGAGTTTCTTATAAAGAAAAAGTTTAGATTACGATTTTTCTTTGTTTCCACACCTATAAACAGTGTTAAAAGTGAGTATATATTCATGTATATATAATGTTGTTGTCTTCAGTAAAATGACTCATTTGTTACTTTTCCTTTTTTTTTTTTTTTTTTTTTTGCTTCAGTTAAAGTTGTAATGGTACATATCATCTTCATTCTTTACAATACTATACTTTTTATCTTTAATTTAGTTTTTCTTTTCTTTTTTATTTTTTTTTTTTTAGAAATTATGTGTTCTGTATACGTATTTGGCAACATAAACACAGTACGTTTTTATTTTTCATTTTGTGTATATATATAGAATGTTTCTTTTTTTCTTGTTTTTGAACGTATGTATGATATATATATATAAACTTCATGAAAAGATTTACTTTTTATTATATATTTATGTGTGTATATATAGTTCATTTAATGAAAATAGAACTCATGACTTTGTTTTTAAAAAAATGAGTGTTTTGTTTTGTTTTTTATTAGATCAGTTTGACTAAGTAGTTTTTGTTTTTTTTTTTTTATTTTTTAATTACATTAAATTTTTTGTGTGTAAATTTAACAAATTGTAATTCAATTAAGAAATAATTTATACAAGATTATTTTACATTCAAATTTAATATTCGAAAAGAAAATATTTTTTTAAAAACATTTAAAGAATTAAAATGTGATAATATGTGTTTTTATAGGCCATCAAATATTCGTTTTAAAATTAAAACGCAATAAAAAATTTTAATTTAAGCGCAAAATAGCAACATAAGTCCTTATTTAAAAAATGAAAAAAGGGGGGCACGGAGAGAGAAGCAGGAAAGAATTTTAACATAAATATATTCTAAACTGAGCTCACACAATGATGTATTAATCCTATAAAAGTATTTAAACATCTATTTTAAATTTACTTCTGGGAATTCTAATTTTGTGAACAGGTACCAGTAATGTACCAGTAATTCTATCATTAAGATTGCGATTATTTGGTTAAACCAGAAATGGAAAAAGTGATAATACAGTCAAACAAAATTTAACGAATTATTGAATACTTTAATTTTTTTTTTTTCAAAGTTAAACTTTAATAATAATAATTAAATTACAAATAAATGTTAAAACCTAAAATAGCTTTTTTTGGACTTTTTTATTAGAAAAACAGCCTCTATTTTACTTGACATAATTTTTTATAGAAATTTATGGAAAGAAAAAAATTTCTTTGATCACGTGTAAGTGAAATAATAGTCAAAAACTTTTTTATAACATAAATTTGAATTGATTCAATATATTAAACGGCGTTTATTAAAGAAAGAAACCATGACAAATGATTCAAAAAAACTTATTTAATTATTTAATTGTTTGATACAATCACATTTAATTAATATACCTCTGTAAACGACTTCTCTCAGTTTTTTCGAAGATTTTATTTATAAATGTAAAGAAAAAATTTGAAAACTTCTATATTTAAATATAATTTGATATGTACTTAAGAACATGTAAATAAAATCGAAAAGATTCTGTTATAATTTTTTTTGTTTAATAAATAAACCAATAATCCATTAATTTAAACAAACTTCAGTTACTTTTATCGTTGGCAAATAGTATACATTGTTTAGCTTTAAACTAAAGTAATAAAAGGACAGTCAAAGTAATTTATTTGGACCATTGCTACATCTCTCATTTAATCTTCAACCTACACTCCCTTATACTAATCAATATCATTCAGTATTGATACAGTTATGATTTATTAAATTATCTTTTAAACATTGTCATATGTTTTTATGTTGTTTTTATATCACTACATTTGCAAATCACAACATCAAGAAAACACTTAATTAAGTTTCTGTACATGATTCCAGTGCGTTAATTGATATATTCAAGGAGAATTACTTTCATTCGTGATAATATGAAATAATTCCAGATGTTAAGATCAACTTTGAAGAATAGTTTTAGTAAGTGTTTTTTATTTTATTTCAAAAACTGAAATAAATTATTAAAATATCCTTACTTAAGAAGACCTCATACATGCTTGAATTGCTGACGTACCAAAATACTGCTATAACCACATATAACACGTCTGACTTCTGGTTCTGGTTTCTTTGAAACTCGATAAAGTAAAATAAAATATTAAAATTGTTTAAAAATACTTTATTTTTAATATTGCAAATATTTCAAGCTTGAAAACTTTTGCCATATGTTATGAAAAGAATTTTTGTTTATTTTTTTGTTTTAATATTAAGTTTTAATGCAAAAGAAAATATTCCCAAAAGGCATTTCCTTCAAGTAATTTGAGATGCCTTCTTCTTTTCATATCACATAATAAGATCAAATCTAACAGATCTTTAGGAAAGTTTATTTAATTATTTTTAATTCAATAATAAACTTAATTAATGGCAAAAAGAGCTTTACGATAAGAAGCGAGTGCTGTGGGAATTTTCTTTGTTAATTGATAAAAAATGTGTGTAGCTGCTTCAAAGTTTAAGAACTTGTGGTATTTTCTCACCAAGGAAATCCTATACTAAAATATCCTTGACGATTAAGTCTAACTTCTTAAGGATATATTGACAGAGTACCATTAATAGAGGGCGAATAATTTATAATTACATATTTAAAGTTTTATTTATCATGAAATCTGTAAACCTCTTTTTTTTTCCTAAAGGCTAGTAATTTCTTAACTGCTGTTCATAGGAGAAAAATTAAACGAATCTATAGATGGCCTTCTTGGAGGTCATAATTTCAAACTGAAGTTATATCATTTGAAAGAGTATGTTTATAATTTTTCTATAAAAACTTTCATAAAGTATTTGTTAAATTTACAACACAAAAAATATTAATGAACAAATAAAAAGTTACAAAATAAATAATAAAAAAATGTTTTTGTAATTGTATGTTGCATTTGTCTCTCTTTGTGTTTGAATAAAACTAGTTTTTGTTTTAATTATTTATGATTATAATTTATATAATTGTTTTTTTTTATGTTAATTTATAATAACTACGATTTGACTATTAAAAAATTATTAATAATTAGTAAAATATATAATATATATACTATATATTAATTTCATTGTTGTGTAATAATTTATAATTTATCAAACGTTTGTTTTTTTTCCAGTAATTTTTTGTTATTTTTTTCTTTTTTTCTTTCATAAAAAATATGATGATGTGGCATCCAATAAATTCGTTTTGTTATCCTTTTTTATATAATTGTTATTTTTTTGTATTTTTATTTTTTTTTTAGGAAAAAGAAGGAGTAGGTGGTGGTGATTTGTTAAGAAAGGATTTTTTAAGGTTTCTTTTATCATTTTTTAATATTTTTTTTTTTTTGTTTTAATTGTAATTAACATTTTTCGTATATTGTTATTGTTGTTTGGTTGTTGGTTTGACTTAGATAATTTCTTTTAAGGTATATATAATATAACATATACATATGCATATATACATATATATACACATGTATACATGTACCTTTTATCTATATTTTTAACAGCTCGTTACTTTTCGTTTAATTTCTTCTCTTTTCATTTATTTTTATTACAATTTCTTTAATATTTTGTTCATTTTAAATATGTTTGTGAGTTTTTTTTTTTGTTTTGTTTTTCTTGTTCTATGTGTAGTAATTGGTATATAATAATAATATATAGTATATTGGTACTTTTGGTTTTGTTTTTGTTTTTTGTTTGTTTTGTTTGTTTTATTTAGTTTTAACTAAATTTTTAAATAATATACTATTAATTGTTTTATAACTACGTTTGTTTCTTATAATTTCAATATTAATTATTATTATTAATATTTTTATTGTATAATAATTTATTTTTTATATGTTTTTTTATATTTTTTTGTTTCTATTTTGGTGTTAATTTCATTTTTTTTATAATAATTATTATTATGAAATTTTGCTAATTCTATGTTATTTTAAAGAAAACATTATCTCATAAGTAATATTTAACACAGACACCAGATTCCAGTGTCGTTTTAGGTGGAGCTTTGTGAAAATGCTTTACCGCACATAAGGCAGCGGAATTTTTTCTGACCACACATTCATAATCTATTGTACGTACGCAAATCGTTTTTTTTTTTTTTCGAGAGAAAGAAATGAGAAAAACAATTTGTCAGAAAAGTTTTCATTTTATAAAAAATTAATTTCGTTTTAATCTATAATTTATTAATTAAATAAAAAAAAATTAACAAAAACAAAAAAACTGGTAGTAGTGTTTAGATGGAGTTGGTGTGGTGAGAACGAAATCATGCATTCAAAGAAGTCTAAAAGTTATTAAATATTAGAGCGAAAGCTTCTACCAGGCTAACAAATTTTTTTTTTTTTTTGATGAAACCTTACGAACATTTTTATAAGCGTTTAATTCCTCGGTTCCCCATAAAATAAAATATTTGATTTCGATAAATATTGAATTAAAACAAAAGGGTTTTCGTCAGAGTATTTTTTAGAGGCATATAGGCTCTTAAGCTTTTAAATCATTTAAGCTGCAATAAGAAAGATGAAGTAACGTATTCGTACATGCCATATCTGAACTTTTAATAGACATGCTTTCCTACATATACGTGATATTAATATTAAATCTGGTTTGTTATTCACGAAGGCAATCAATCCTATATTGAAATATACTCGGCCATTAACTCGTATATTAAAAATATTTGGGTATCAAAAATATTATTGAATTTTATATAACTTGACTTAATAAGCTCAAATAAAGACTCCAACAGTTATACTGGAAACTCGGAAAACAATGAGCAATGAGTTTATAAATT
The DNA here is from genome assembly GCA_005959815.1 of Sarcophaga bullata. Taxonomy (NCBI): domain Eukaryota; kingdom Metazoa; phylum Arthropoda; class Insecta; order Diptera; family Sarcophagidae; genus Sarcophaga; species Sarcophaga bullata. The sequence goes on along the minus strand of QOCX01005765.1, from coordinate 7,317 downwards.
TAATGTTTTAAACTTTTAAGCTGACTTAAATCCAACAGAACCATCTTTCTTTAGAATAACCGGACATATGTTTTAGTTTTCCCAGTCCTATGGTTATGTATAGTTTAGGCAGATAGATATTCCGCTTTTCAATCGACTATGTAATGTTTTTAAAAGAGGCAAGGGATATAGACATAATGTTAATGCATCCATCAATTTGTTAAAATCTCAATCACAAATAGAAGAGAAAGTTGCGTTATCCACCTAACAGCTGCGATTTGGCATTCAAGAAAACTTTTTTATATTTGTCTGTTGAATGTTTTTAAAGCTTTAAGAGAAAACCAACTGTTTCCAGTGTTTTCGGAAAGCCCTTCTAGGTAAATGTTGCTTAATAATTTAGAAAAACCGGGTACGTGGACTGTATACGATTATGTAAAGCAACAAATATAATTCTAAAGCGTTTCATGGCATAGCAATTAGGTAATTTGCCAAACAAGGTTGAATTTGATACCTAAAAATTGCATTGAATATATCAATAATTATTTGCCAATTGAATGTTCTAAAATTTCTGGATGGACCTATATAAACAAGAAAAATATAAATCATAGATTTAGACAACAAATTATAATGACAAGCTTTCTAAACAAGATCTTATCTTTCTTATAGGCAGAGCATTACTTCTTTCCTCTCAGCAAATGAGGTCGTATTTGTACAGCAAAATAAGAAGAAACAGGTATTGTCATTTATAATATAATGTTTTTATAAATTGAAATTAAATAAATTTGATTCATTGAAACTTCATTTGATTTTACATAGCGATACTCATGACTTGTATTCATGCTGATTAGCGTTGCACCTCAAAGTTATATTCTCTTCTTTCAGCTGCTGGTACAAAGTAAGCATTGTCAACCAACTAAGGGATGAATACATTGTCACTCTACGAAAAGAATATGCATTGATATGGTCACCGTATCCGAATTTTCTCCTTGGTATCGGAGTCTGAAGAAAAGAAAATTTTAAATATACATTCGATGTGCATATACGAGTATTTTGGCAAAAATTGTTTCATATTCCCTTCAGAGTTGACTTTAAACTGTAGGTCGCTTCACTCATGTGTAAAATTAACGCACACAAAATAAGCGATGTGAGAAGCTAAGTCGTAATCCTAACTCAAGGATTGTAATGGCCAATTATGCATGTATGTATTGCATATTTCTGTTTCAGAGGCATATAGATGGAAAGCTACGAAAATGTGTTTATGTTTGTGAACATTTTTACATTCCAAAATTTTTGTTAGGGCCAATATACATTCCATCTCTGATTTTTCTAATAATGGCTGATGCAGCTCGATCAATAAAGCAAATATATTTTGTATAGAAGGCTACAGGCGTTTGAAACATTGGAAAAGTTTAAAACATACAAAAAGCATTATAATTAAGGATAAAATACGAATTAGACTATTAAAATCAAAAAATCTTTGACATAAAATATCAACAGTTCATGATAAAGTAAGCTATTAAGACGAAATTATTTAGCAAATGATGCTTTGAACAAATTCTTAAGGTTAAATTTTTGGAGAAATAGTGAAGAAAATACATTTTAAAAGCTTTTCTCCATAATGGTACTTATTTTCTCTTAATAAACCTCTGACAAACAGCTTAAAAATTTATTAAATTTGAAGTAATTTTTTTATTTTTTATTTATTTATAATGATATTGTATTGATTAAATAATGAAAAAACAAAATGACAAAAGGAAATTTGTATAAAACTAAAATAATTAATGGATGCTTTAGTTTATTAAATGAAATAATAAAATGGACTTACCTGATATTCGCTGTACGAGAGCTTAGCATGCCTTATAACTTTTAAACAATTATAAACGTGGACATTGGAAAACGGCCATCGGCATTGATGAAATTTATAATAAATCCGAAAATTTCAATTCATACCAAATAGTGCGTATCTCATGACTGAAGGGGGTGGTGGGCGGCGTGATGTGTTGACCAATTTGAATTGCCGCATTTGATAAAGATGATGAAGAACAGCTGCTTTGCACCAAGGCTATAAATTTATATCAGGCAGTGAACAAAAAAAAGATTAGGCAAGAAAAAAAAAGAAAAAAAAAAAATATTATTTTAGACTTTTGGAATGCATTCATACATATAAAATATAATTTATATTATGTATAATAAAAAGGCATTTTTATTATAAATTTATAAATATTATAAAAAAATAAAATATTTTTTGTTTATTTGTTGTGTTTAAGGAAGAAAATAATTTTAAGGTTTTGTTGTTTTTTTTTAGTAAAGCAAACGTTTCGTTTTTTAACATTTATATTATATAAAAATATGCCATTTTTAGCATTTGAAAAGCATTAAAAAAACAATTTTTTTTTTTTAGAAAATAAAATAAAAAAAATTAAACAAAACAAAATATAAAAGTTATTTAAAATATTATTAAAAAAAATTTTAATAAAATGAGAATATTTACAGTTATTTGATTTGATTGATTTTTTTTAGAGATATTGTTTTGTAGTTTTGGTGGTGTTGTTGGTGAAATTTTATGTTAGACGTTTGCTGACATTGTTTGTATGTATTGATATTATTTGGCGGCAATATGAGCAATGGCAGGCTACTCTAGATTTTCTTTATGGTTTTAAAACTTTTTTTTTTTTTTTTTGCAAGGAGCGTTTTTGTTTTAATAAGCTTAAGTTTTTGTTTAAAAAGCTAAATAATGGCTGATTTGATTATGATGAATTATGGGCCAAGATGGTGAAGTAATATGATGAGTTGAATAATGACGAGATTATATAGTGGTGGTGGTGGTGGTGGTGTGAGGTGATGGTTATACTTTAATTGCGTGGCACAGGAAGGTATTAAAAAAAAATAATTTCTGTTTTGCCTTAAATCATTCATTCCATGTATCATCTAAAATAATATTGTTTTGATCTGCAAATAAATAATGCTAATGAGAAGGAAAAGAGTACATCATAAAACGAATATAGAAAGAAAACAAAAAAAAAAACACTAGCACAAACCTACTTAATATATATTGGCTTAAATTTTAGCATTGCATATACCATAACTAATGAAGAAATATTTACAGTTAAAAAATCAGTTTATTGCTCAAAATAGATTATTTCAAGAAGTACAAAAATAATCCATATAATGATAATATAAAGTATATATATATATATAGTTATTAGCTGACATTGGAATGTATGTAATTGATAGTTATATAAGTATAAAATAGCTTAAAATAATTTTATAAAAGAATGTATTGATTCATCAATTAAACTCTTATTTAATGTAATAAATTATAATTACCAATAAATAAATAAGTTAATATAGTATATTTTAAAAATTAGCGATCATATTCATAGCACTTGTAAGTATTTTTAATAAGATTGTATGAGAAACTTAAGAAAAATCTCAGATATGCTTATGAATATGCTAGCCAAACACATATTTTTAATAATTCAATCCATCGTAACATTAAACATTTTCTGGATTTAAATTAATTTCTGTTTTATTTAATATTCCTACTTAGAGATTTCTGGTTTCTCTAAATTAAAAACGATTTCACTACATCTGAAACAGAGATTAGTTTCAATTTAAAACTTTGTGTCTTTCAAAATACGAATTTTAATAAATCGAATACAAATTGAACTAAAAAAAATTTAAAATAATTTAGCATTATTGTGCAAAACATAGGCCAAAACAGACAAAGTCAACTATTCGATTTAGCTTAAACATTACAGCAAGTTATCTGTACCAAATTGTTTCAGAACCATTATTTTTTTTTACTCTTAGTTTGTTAGAGTGGTTAAATTGCAGACTTTATTTAAAAGATAATTTAACCATTGAACGTATAGAATGAAATATTTTATAAGTTGCAAATAGTATTTTAATTATTACGAGGAGAATAACTAAAAACCAAAAAGTACTGGAAATCGGTCATAGAAAATTTTAACCTAAATTAAAACCTAGACATGCAGAATCCATTACTGGACTTTATGCCTAATATGTAGAAATGTAATTCAGGTTCGATTGTCATATATAATCGAAAAGTTTGAAAATTTCAAAAACAAATTTTCGAATTGAAAATTATTCCGTCTTTTCTTATTAATTTTTCTTAATTTTTTTGTTTCTACTGTTCTATACCCTGTCGTTTTGCGTTTTATTTTAATTTTGTTAAAATAAAAAAACTGTCATAATTAACTGTCATATAGTAGCTAACAGTACGTAGGTATCAGTTCGAAAATGTTTAATGTTATCGCAAAACTAAATTATTATATTATTAAATACTAAATGATAATTATATTATAATAAAAATTATAGCATACTATATAGAATATCTTTGTTTAAGCATTAAAATTATTGATTTTTGTTTTTAACAATTACTTAAACATATAATTTTATTAATATAAAAGTGACAATAACACTTTTTTTAAGAGATTCAAGAAATGTTATAATAAATATTATTTTTTTTAGGATTTTTTTCTTTTTTTAACTTTTCAATTATTTAACTGTAATAGAGGTATGGTAATAGTTTTTATAAATATACTATATATGTGTATACGGTAAAAAAATATATTTATTTTAATTTATTTTATTTTTTGTGAATTGTTGTACTGTTTTCACAGGTTAATTACTTACTATTTTACTTTTGTTTTGTTTTTGTTTTTGTTTAAAAACTATTTACTTTATCACTTAATTTTATATTTTTATGGTACTTTTGTTTAATTTTTAATGTCTTATTCCTTTAATTTACAAGTATTTATAAGTTAAAAAAGGAACTTATTATATATAGAAAGTAAAGTTAATATAAGTTTATAAAAAAGAAAAATTAAAAGAAATTTATTTGTTATTTGGCAAAAGGTTTTTCTTTTTCTTTTTTATGTAAATATTTTATTTTAATTAATAGCAAGCATTTCTTCATTTATCAATTTTGTTATAAAAATATTTTAATGCAATTAATTAATAGTGTACATATACATACATATATAATTATTTAAAAAAATTATAATTAATCGCGAAAAAAATGTATTTTGAAACGCCGTGTGGCATATATGTATGCATAGACATTTAAAATTCGAAATTTGTTTTATAAATCGAATTTTATAAAGACAATCTCGAATTAATAGAGATCAGCGTTATACAAATTGCAAATTTTTTAAGCCTCGAAAAAAAGTCATTCTTCAAACGATCTTTTTTTCTCAATTAAGTCTTCTTATATAATAACTAAGATGTATTTGTATTACAATAAATTACAAATAATTCTTAAAATAATATTAAATAAATTATTATTATATAAGAAGAAATATTACAAAATTAATTTCTTCTTAAAAATCTAATATATTTGAACCTGAGACGACTAGATTTTGTTGTTTTCTATGAGTTTTTTCTTTTTCTTTTTGTTTTTCTTTTTGGTATTAATACTTAGGAATGTGTTTCGAGTGCCTTTAAGTTAAATATTTAAAAGATAAGATTTATTTTTTATTAACATTTATAAATAAATTATAAACAAAAAAAAAAAGAATAGTATATGCAAGCCAAACCTTAATTAGTTATTGTTAGCTTTGCTTTCTAAAAATATTCAAAATAGGCATATGAGTAGAGTATTTATAATTTAAAATTTGGAACTTAATTACTACCAATATAGGATAAAAAAATATGTTTCTTTTTAATTTTTTTCGTTTTTTCTTTTTTTTTTTCAAATAAATTGAAACTTTAAAAATATTTTTCAAATAAGCTAAATAGTTGACAGTATGATTTTAGCTATAAATTAAAAAACCAAACCAAAACAAAAAACTAATAAATTTGATTTTAACATGGTATTAAAATATTTGAAACTTTATATGCATAGAAGACTAGGTAGTTAGGTAGTTAGGTAGGTATAGGTTAAATATGTGCTGTGAATATGAATTCTTAAATTTTTTATTATGTTTTTCTGTTGGTTTTTTTATTATTTTATTTTTTTAATATATTTATACTTTGCTGTGCGCAATTGTATTAAATTTGCATAAAATTGTGTGTCTGTTAAAGAAGTAAATCTATAAAAAATGTAAATTATATGCAACTAATGTTAAATTAGAATAAAAAATCAAAATATGCAAGGAATACAAATGTATGTACAGCCCAAAAAAAAAAAAAAACTGTGAATGTTGAAGAAGAGAAACAGACAAAAAATATGGCTGGTATTATATGCAAATTTTCAAAACGCACAGAGAGTAAAACGACATGACAGAACTACTTAATAAATAAGAAAAAAAACCAACAAAACAACAACAAATAATTTTTTATTATTTTTTCTCTGTACGATTATATATGAAGTATATAAAAAAAGCTAAGCCTTAGGCTTGTATTGAAACCGCGTGAAAGAAAAAAATCAGTTGATAGAAATTATTTTGAGTTGTAACACAGCAAACTAATTAAACTCTATACTTGGATAATTGAGCTTATTTGGCAAAAGATAAAATATTGAAATAAAAATAAATGAATTTAAAATTTTACTTTAAAATTGTAATACATTTTTTTTGTTTGTTTTGAATTAAAAATTAAAAAAGAGCAAAAAATATTAATTAAACAATTCACCAAATTAAGTAATATTTTTTTTTTGTTTTTGTGATTTAAAATAATTAATACAATATCAGTAACGGTACAAAGAGATAATGTTTACATTTACTTCAAAATAATATATATATACTGTGATAAATAGTAGTTTATATGATGATTGGTAGTGATATGATGACAATGACTACAAAAAAAAAATAGCGCAATTGGTAAAACCATGTTAGCAAAATTATGTTTGGGTTTAAGAAAATTATTTTTAAGATTAAAAAATGATGACCAAGAAGAGGAGTATGAAGATGAGTTTTAAAGAAATGTAAATCAAAACGTGAGAACTATGATGAAAGAAATAAATACAAATTTGAAAAATTTTAAAGAAAAATCCATGTTCGAATATTATTTTTAAAACCGAGTATCTGAATTTTATATAAAAAAAAAACCTACAGAAATAGTAACTTCTTTAATTTCGAATGAAACTTTAGTTTAATTTGTGATAATTGAAAATTTCCAAGGAACACCAATACCATACCAATACCAATTTTCATTTGAACTACTATTAGGAAAAAAAATATATTTTAATTAATTTTAATTTATTTCTTTTTTTTTTATTATTATTAATATTTCTTCCGTTTGACTTTCGTAGTTTAGTAGATAGGGTAGTTTAGCTTTTAAGCAGTTTCCATATGCGATTGTAAAGTACTTTGGATTTTCACAGCCAACGGCAGGAATTCACGTTGCATTTTAGCGAAATGAGTTTTAATATGT
>QOCX01005764.1:1530-12336 GCA_005959815.1 Sarcophaga bullata | reverse complement strand
TAGTCGCAAACAATTGTACCACAAATGCGCAAGAAACAAATAGGAAAACTAACCAGCAACAACAATGACAGGCATCTTATGAGTTTTTTTTTTTTGTCAGAGTAATTTCCCAATAGTGTTGCCAAAAATTAAATAAAAAATTAAACAAACAAACAAACAAACATTACAACGTGTATAGTAATGGTTAAAAAGCTGTTTAAATTAAAACGAAACAAAAATCAGTATTTAGGTATGATTAAAGCCCAAAATCAAAAAATTAAATGAAAAAACAAAACAAATCCATCGTCAAGCGATAGATAAGTAACAACAAAAGTCCTCATAAGTTTTGTTACCAACAGCATGCTATAGATGGATGGATAGATGGATGTGGAGACAACAATAATCTAAGTCGCCCGGCCTGCCTTCCGCCGCCAACAAGAAAAAAATTCAAAGAAAAATTTAATGCTTTTCAAATAAAAGTTGGTGGCATTTGAAAATACTACCGCTCTGGCGGTTTATGGCGAAGTCAGGGTAAAATGTAGCTTTTTATTTCTAGACCATTAGTTTTGTCAACCCGTTCCAACTAATATCGTCCGCCTGTAAGAGTTTCTAGTCCACGTCGCTAGTCCCGTCCTAGTCCCAACAGGCCACAGACGCATATAATCCGCAGTCTGGTGGCTATAACGCAAAGTCAATCCGTTGTAAAGCGAGAACATATCTGTGCTTACATCTCCGGGGCAAAACCCCTCTCCATCGTACCATAACTCACGTTCATCCGCACTCACTGCAGAAATGAAGAAACGCGAAGATACCACCATTGACACATCACCAGCTCCGCACACAAATGGGACTCCGCAAGCGGTAGCACCTCCGGAGAGAATACGCTGAACACCGGCTTTATACGCTGACGTCCGAAGCCCGAAGATTGAATGTACGCACCCACTTGAGATTACGAGGCCATCCGGAGGCAGCAGGAGCGCAGGCACTCAGAGCTTCCACATACCTGTTCCACTGAGCCGCCCGGTGCGACACTGCAAAAATTCTCTCACAGAATTGGTACCGCTACGCGACAACTAAACGACTTCCAGTCGCCAGCAGGTTACTCGCGGATCGCATCCTGGGCAACCGCAGAGCGGATGAGCTAGCCATCGAACTCTCTCAAGAATTTTCGAATAATGAAATCCCTTTGGGGTGTTCAAGCTCATGATTGTCAACGCAGTCATGGACTGCATCAGTTGCAGATTGGCAGCTTCGGATAAGGACAGAACGGCTCACATGATCTGGCCGAGGTTGGATAGAGGACGTATTACAACGCTGCTTAAACTCAAAAGAAGCACGGTGGTCGTACGGTTGTCGAAGTCATGACAGGGCATTGTATTCTGGATATGCACGCGAGGCGCATTAGTGTGGGACACATCGCAAATGATTACTGCAGAAGCTGCAGAGATAAGGAGGAAGAAGAGACTGTCCTTCACCTACTGGGAACATGCACGGCACTATGTCAAAGGAGAAAGAGACACCTTGGTGCCTACTATATCGAGAATCTAGGTAATTAATCGAACATTGACATCGCTAGTTTGAGTCGCTTCATTGGAAGCTCTAAATAGTTCCTAGGACTAGGGAATAATTAACATGAAATGTGGTATCACAATGGGTCTCATGTGGCCTAAGTGTGTCCACCTATAACTACATACCATATACCACTAATAACGTATGTTGTAACGTCTGGGCTCAAATCCAAGTTTCAATGCACAAGAGGTGAGATTTAATCTCATCACTGTGAAAAAATCATGGAAAATTTGATGGCAAGAGTAGTGACCTGTCAACAGAGCATTGGGGATTTTCTGAGGGACATTTTGTTTCATACTTAATTGGTACATAAATTAAGAACTGGGTTCTTACAAAGCACTCTTTATTATCTAAAGAATCCTTTTTTATTTTTAAAATTTATTTTAGAGACCTATTTACCATCTTATGGACACCACTTGAAACAGATCGCCAGAACGCTTTTGAAAAGCTGGAAAATATTAACACTTCATAGCCATTGTGTAGGGTATTCAAAAAAGTTTTTACATTTTAAATCAAAGAAATAAAATAAAATAAAAAAAAATTCAAAAAATTACCAACTTGGACAATTTATAAACGCAATGTGAATTGTTGTATTGCCCGTAAAGAAACTGGGCCATAACAAGTGCTTCAGTTATGTCTTGCAGTCAAACAATTCGCCTGTTCTTAAACATAGCATATGTTGCATAGTTTGTTGTAGTTATTGTAATCACATCTATCTTTATTCGGTATATAACTGGCTATCGATCTTAGTTTATATTTTAGTGTGTGTCTGTAAGTGTCAGGGTACTAGAATAGGATTCTTTCTATAAGAGTGCCACAATCTAATTTCGTTTTTTTTTTTTTGGAAATTGTTTAAAATGGAAATGTTTTTCATGTTATTAATATTGCTGATGTTGTTGTTATTGTTGAATTTTTTTTCAACACTGGCAAAATGAAGACAGAAAAACAACAACAACAACAAAATTAAATCACCTTAGTTGTAATAAGGCTTTGTAGCCGTTGGTTAACCAGTGCCATCGACATGATTTTCTTTATATTTTTATGCTGTGACTAAAGTCTTTTACAATCAATGCATATTTTATTTTTACGAGTTGTTAAATTATGCTGTTGCTTTAGTTTAAATTGTATTTTTTTTCTAAAAAAAAAATACAAAGCTTTTGAAAAAAATCGCAAACTTAGGATCTTGTAAACTCAATGGCGGACAATGGACAAATTCACAAATAGAAGGAATAAAGAGTTTCTAGCCAAGTTTTAAATAATTTTTTTGTAACAGCATATTAATTACTAACGGAATAATGGGTCAAAGAATTATGATTACAAAGTTTGTCTTAAAAATCTTAGTAAAATTAGTGGCTATTTTTTCCAATAACTCTGGCCATATGGTGGCTTGAATATTGGCTTCCAATGTTTGATGATTTGTCGGTATAAACAAATTTTTAGTCACAGAAAAAGTAATCCGAACTAGTTAAACTTTACAAAGAAGGCAACCAATAATCAGGATCACTTCTAGAAAGCATGGAATTGATTTTTAAGCACAGTGTAAGACAAGTTGAGCCATCTTCTTGAAACCAAATATCGTTGATGATTATCTAATTAATATTTGGAAAGAATAAAAATGGTCACGGCAATACATTCACGATATGCTGCACCATACAGTCAATTTGGAATCAATAAAAACAATATGGTAGGCGTGATAAGCAAAGCCATTAAAATACTACAACATAACCTAGTCACGAGCAAACCATAAAGAAATTTTTAATGAAAACGTTTAGACTTAGGCGACAGGTTAGCTAAGCTTTTCCTGTTTGCACCCTAGGAAAATGTTTGTCCGATATAACAAAAGCTGTGTGACACGCGTCGTTCTCGTTCAGATCATTCAATTCAGGCCAAAAGAAGTCGATAGTCATTGACCAATGGTACTCACCGTTGATAGTGATTTCTAAAGGCACGTGACACTCTTAGCCAAACATCTAAACTTTGCAAATATTGAAACGTTATAGAGACGAGCACTTAGTATATAGACCATGTCTAGGACATGATGATAATGATAGATAATAATGGTTGTCCGATAGAACAAAATCTGTGATCATTCACTTCATTCAGGTCAAAAGAAGTCGATGGTCCTCGACCAATAGTACTCACCATTGATAGTGATTTCTAAAGGCACGTGACGCTCATAGCAAGACATCTCAACTTTGCAAAAAAAAAACGTTATACAGACGAGTGCTTGGTAATATAAACCAGTTATAATCGAACATGCCTATATCACGGAGTTCTAGGACATGATGCTGCAGTTGCATTGTCTAGGAACAAATTCTTATAAGTTTGTTATAGGTTTGGAACTCTATATTACAGCACTGCTTACCACCATTATCAATGTAATCTAAGATTATTTTATCAATTCAGGCATTCGGAACTCTGGAACGTAAAGTTTGACAAACATTATCATGTAAAGTAGGCCGATACTGGTGGTTTCAACACCTCAAACAAGGGTTAATGTAAGTTAAACGATATTTTTCGAATATATGTACACCTAAGCTTTGTAACTTCCAAACATTTTCTTGACTCATTTAAAATTGAATTGATTGAGAGTTGTCATCATTTATTTGAAAATATATTTCAACTTTATATTGATACGACGATCGCAATTATCTTTTACAGGCTCCTCATTAAACTATTTTATGGACAAATTGTGTAATTAACAGCTCTAATGGGAATTTTCTTTGAAATTGTCTACAATAAATCTCAAATTTTTATTTGTTTTAATTAAAAAAATAAAGTTTGTTTTTGTTGTTTTTGTTGTTTGTTTTATATTCTGTAAAATTATTTTCCAAGTTTCGAGTTTCACAAAGAGAGTACCCTCTTTCGGGCAATAAAACCTTTAAAGGTTTTAAAATTTTAATTTCCTCTCTTTCACTATTTATCTAATGAAGTTGTTAAATTTGTTTAAGTGTTGGTGATAGAAATCTTATGCGTCAAAATGATGATTTAAAGTTCAATTGTATGGTCAGTTGAAAACAGAAAAAAAAAACGGAAAAACGAAAAAAAAAAACTAAAAGAAATCTGAAACGTTCGGTCAGTGACAAAGAGAAAACAACAACAACAACAACAACAACAACAACAACAACAACAATGGTAATTATTGTTGTAATCTTTCATAGAGTGCTGGCAAATTACAAATTGATGGTTACTCTACAACATGTCAAGTAGGTTCCAGTCAAACTTTGATGAAAACATGCACAAATTGGATGCGCTTGACACTTATCTTCTTACTAAGCGACTGGTAACCTACTAGCGCTTGGTAATATGACATTAGAGCATCCTAGAAATCTAAAGAGCATAAGCAAAGTTTCTGTGCAGTCCTTGCGCTGACCAACTTTTTCCACTTCCCTGGCTTTGGTAGAACTCGGTTAGTACAGGGACTGCGGCGTCACAACGGGCCGCTATGCGTGCTCAAGTGAGCTTTATGATATCAGAGGCTAGCACTTCGACCTATAAGCAAAGTTTTTCTAATACCATGCTTAGATAAATTTTGTTTACGAACCGAATGTCAATATGACGAACATTTTGCAAAGCTATGAAAAAAGATACACAAAACTTGCAACATGCAATTACATCAACATCAACAACAACAACAACAACATCTTGAAGATAATAGTGATGACGTTTTTTTTCAATTTTTTTTTTTTTGTTGTTTTTCTTATTCTTCTTGGCAATATTTTTGAGGTTTTTCCACATTTATTGATGGCTTACTGCTACGTTTTCTCTCAATGAATAGATGTGAATGGTGGTCGATCATATGCAGCACATTGATGGATGAATTGATGGATGAGATGGTCGGTTGTTTGAATGGATGGATACTGCTATTAAACCTGTATCGATGTATACGATATTTCTGTTAAAATTTTTAGCTTCTTGTTTTTCAACAATGATTTATTGTTAAAGATCATTACAATTTAATTGATAATTGATTGGTTTCAAGCCTGTACATCATGTATAGCAATTTGCTAAATAATTGCTCGGACACTAGATAGCAATTTGCTAAATAATTGCTCGGACACAAAGAGAATAGAACACACACATGCAGCATTGCCGAAAATGTTTTTATGTTTATGAAAAAATACAAAAACAAAAACACTTTATTACTAATGAGGTTCTTAGTAAATGCGTATTTAATTATTAAATTAGTAAATCGGGCATTTAAGAGTAACACTCGACTTTTAATTGTGATGAGATTTTAAGTGAATGTTAGTGTGACAGATAATAATGGTTACACTTTTTAAAGAACCAATAAAAATACAGGAAAATTGTGAATTTGCAGGAAATTTTCCTCAAGGGCATAATCTCTTATATCTGTTTAGAAAAACGATTTTTTTAAACGAGCTTTGGTTGAAATATTGATCGATTGCTTTCACGCACAAGAAAAACTAGCCAACCTTTTAAGCATAGTTGTCAACACTCATAACCCAGAACTATTGATATGATGGTAAGACTTATAAGCCATTGTCCGGTTCTATATCAGCTAGACAAGAAAAAAGACTAGGAGATGCTCGTAGAACCATTCCTTGGTAAGAACAAAAACAACTCTATGAATTGTTTAAGTGCTTCGCAACGAGACTTGATAACAAAAGTGAAGGGAACCATCTGACTGAAAGCATCTGTGGTATACGAATGAGTAGAGATCACATCTTGGTACAAAAGCGGAAGATTTTGGTTCCACAATGCGATATTCCGAATGTATAGGGAAACTCACTTCCAATGGACCTCTATGCTATCAAAAGATGTGCACAATTCAACTTAGATAGAAGGTTAGGACATGGCAATACTATTTGACAATCAGGTCAGTAACCAAACACTTGTCTCCTATGAAGTTAAATCGAAAACAGTGTGAGATTGACTGGGGAAGCTGAACCAGCTTGGTAGAGAAAATAGAATTACTCTCTGCAGGTTATGTCGTAATTCGTGGCAATGTGCAGGCAGACGAGTATGTGGGGTAGGTAGAGTCTGCACAACTGATGGTTGAATAGTGGGATGGTGAAAACAAAATATCAGACCACCTGTAAGGCATTAATGCAGCCCAAAAGAAAACATCTAGTGCTGGGGAGGGAATTATGCTTGTTTATACAGTACAGTATACTGAAGTTTGTCAGGGCAATTAGCTTAAAGCAGACATTATAAGAAAACACTATAAAGTTTGTGGGGAGTACAATATATCGTAGGACAATGAAAATTATCCATGTAGTACTAAGTGATTCAAACTATCTGCAATAAAATATTTGACTTTAACTCCTCTTTAAACAATTTCCATTACAAGAAAAACAAAATGTTTTATTTTTATAAGAGAGGGTCTATTATTACCTCTAACCAAAGACAATATTATCTAATAGGCATACCAAAAAAAAGTATTATTTTACTTCCTTATCGTTTAAATGGTCTTTAAAATCAATTCAGTTTTTTTTTTATTTTTATTTTTATTTTCATTTTTTTTTATTTTTTTTTTTTTTTGTTTAATGTTGTAACCGGCCCATTATGTTTGTCTTCGAATAGAGAAAATAAATAATAAAATTATTGAAAAATAATATTTCGTTTGTATTTCTTATGATTTATGATCTGCCATTTATGCGTTTAACATTGTTGCTATTGATGAGTTGCCTTTTTAACTGGTTGACTTCTTTCGACTTCATTCACTAATAGTTTTCAAGACACAACTCTCAATAGCAGCAAAACTAAACTGTAAGCAAAGTAAGCAACATCAAAAGAGTCATTAATATTGTAATATTGGTTAGTTGTCCAAAAAATAGTGACTTAAAAGTAGTTTATGTCACACACAACAAATTTCAACGGAAAAAAAGTGTCAATTCTCCTGATTAACATATGAAATCTTTTGAAATTGAAAGAAACAATTGTGTAAGGCAGTCATTAGGCAAAATTTGTTTTTGTGTATAGAAAAGGCGTTAATGAGGTAATAAAATAGAATCCAAATGTTTTTTTTTATCATCATCGTTTTCAGAAATATTCTCCAATACACCATTTGCCATACTCAGTTGAAATATTCAATACTTGTTACCATTAACGTAACAATAACCGCCCGTATTATCTTCACAAAAATAAAAAAAATTTTATTATGAATAATGCTGCTCCTTAAATATTTGACGTTTACGTTCCCACTGGAATCTAAGCATTTGTTTTTGTTTTAACTGAAAGTGTTTAAGCCAATTATTGTAATATTTTGTTTTTTTTTTTCTTGAATTCACGTCTTGCAATTACCAAAATTGTTACACCATTCACCGGAGAGCAGCATGCAGTCCAGCAATATTATGGACACAAACACCTACACTTTTATAGACGAATACAAATACACTCAAATATTTTTTATGTAAATTTTAAATAGTATAGACCAGATAGTGTGGGATAGAGACATTGAAACTATTAGTTAGGATAACAAGAATTAGGAAAGCCAGCCCTTAGATGGTAACTTAATCCGACAGATCGAGTGACTGAGAACTCTCGTAGCCAGAAACAGTAAAATCTACATTTCTTTAAAATTCCTTGCAACGAAACTGAGTATTAACAGTGAAGGAAGCAATCTAGAACCTAAAAACCCTTTTAAAAAGGGTAACACCTAGTGGTTTAACGATGGCTCACGGACAGATAGTAGAACAGAAGCTGAGTATTTCGCGCCAGAGTAAAATAGTTGAAACAAGGGTATTTTCAATGTAAAACTTTACACCATCGAAGTACTATCAACACAACACTGTCAAGCCGCTATTTGAGCCCTTAGCTCCTATGAGATTGACTCGAAATTAATATGGGACTGTCCGGACAAGCTACTTATATGAACTAGGCAGCGGCAGTATATTCATCCTTTGCTGGATCATAGGGCGGATAGGAATTCAAAGTAATAAGCAGGCAGATGAGATTGCCAGGAGAGAAACTTCACAGTACTGATGGGGCGCCTAAACCTTTCTGTAGTGTGGGAAGAGGCATTTGGAAAGAAGAAAACAAATGCTTAGATTCCAGTGGGAACGTAAATGTCAAATATTTAAAAAAGAAGGATAAAAAAAGAAGGATAAAGAGAGGCGGAAAGTCTTCTCAAAGCAAACTGCTTGCAAAGTGATTATAGGGGAAGTTATACTATCCAGAGGTTAATAAACAGACTAGGAAGATGAAGCATATTCACCCATTGTTGGATCTCAGGTCGTATAGGAATTCAAGGTAATAAACAGGTAGGCGAGATTGTCAAGAGGGAAACTTTCACAGCTCTGATGAGCCCTAAACCTTTCTGTGGTATAGGAAGAAGAGGAGTTTGTGAAGGTATACTCAACAGAAGAAGAATAAAGAGAGGCGAAAAGTCTTCGCAATACAAATGTTTTGAGAGAATCTGTCTATCTTATGCAGAGTGATTATAGTGAAAGAAGATTTGAGTCTTAAATCATAGGTTAATAAAAAGACTAGGCAGAGGGAGTATATTCTCCCTTTGCTGGATCTTAGGTTATATAGGCGTTCAAGATAAGCAGGCAAATGAGATTGCCAAGAGGAAAACTTCCACAACGCTAAGCCTTTCTGTATACTCCACAGAAGAAAAATAAGGAGTAGCTTGGCTCCCTACCATAAGCTTGTGCAGAGCGTTTATAGCAGCAAGAGATTTAAGTCTTAAAGCATAGTGCCCAGAGATTAGTAGGCGGCCTTCTGGCCGAGCCTTATAAACTCTAGATATTGTTCAGGAATGGAAGACCTAAGCTCAAATATATAGACCTCTGTGATAAGGGATAGAATTAACAAGAACACATACTTGAACCCCGTGCGGTATTAATGCAATTCAGAAGGAAACAGCGAGTGGAATCAAGCGCCTGCTGTAACACAATCACAAATAATGATCAGGCGAGGATCCTTAATGGTTTTCTAATATTGTAATTACTTTTACTGTCACTGGGGAGATGTATAGGACAACTTGATATAGATTTGGAGCCAATATAACAAGACTAGAGTTACATATTGATATTTACGTGTGTGTCCATTGTTTCAATATCAATTTTTCTTGCAGTGTACAAGAAGTGCACATCATGCCATTGCACACTGTCATTGCTTTGCTCTAAGCATGCCGCATTTACTCCCATTTATAGCTGTATTTATAAAAAGCAAGTAAAATGCAACGCATCCAGTGCATTGTAAATTCCTTAAGTGCATATAAAACATTATAAATATTATTAAAAGTAGCACCTTCATTCCCTGAATGGATTTTTGGGGTTTTTTTTTGTTTCTCAACGGTTTTATTGTAAATCAATGGAAAATATCACAAATTATGGCGTTTATTGGTACGTAACGCGCTCGCGTTACTTTCTAAAATATGCAGAAAGAAGAAAAAATTGTTGTTGTTTTTTTTTTTGTTTTGTTTTGTTTTACTTTTTTTAATTTTATTTACGAATTGTAAAAGAAAACTTACTGAAACTTACAAAAGTTTATACTTAAAAAAATTATTGGAAGAAAAAAAACATAATAAAACTAAATTATAATAACTTATGGTCGATTGATTGTGTCAACGATACATACATATATGCATACATACATACATACATACATACATACTTAATACTACATACGTATACAAATACATAAATCTATACATATAGACATATGAATAGTAGATGTCAGTATGTCGTCAGTAAAATCAATATGTATGAATAATTGTAAGTATGTATGTCCATATGTATGGACATGGTATAACTTTTGTTTTTATTTTTGTTTTTGTTGTTGTTATTTTTATTTCTTTTCATATGATTTGGTTTAGTTTTGGAATGTTAAAGTATGGCATGGTATGGCATGGTATGGTATGGTATGGCTTGGTTTGGTTTAGTTTTGTATTACGCTGCTGTTGAATGTTTTCTTATGGTAGCAACAAGCTCCTCAAAATGTAACAAACTAAACAACAGTAAGCGTTATAAAAAAAAAACAAAAACAAAAACAGAAATAAAAATGCATTCATAATATTTGTAACCATATTTGTATAATAATTTAATGTTGCATGAGACCAACAAAGCCAAAACAAACAAAAAAAAACACACACACACAAAATAAACTCAAATACAAACGTTTCTTATATTATTGTTGTTGTCAGAAGAAATAAATACTGGTACCCCTCCTTTTAATATGTTTAGACCATATTCAATACAGCCAAGCAATTTTTATGCAAGTGGAATTGTAAAGAGTGTAACAATTTTTGCTTTGATTTTTTCCTACTTTTGTCGAAAAACTAATCAA
>QOCX01005763.1:0-12337 GCA_005959815.1 Sarcophaga bullata | reverse complement strand
TACGAATTGTAAACGCCTTGCAGAAATTACCGCGTCTCAGACCAACATTAATATATGCGATAGCTTTTGCAGGTCTGGCCGTCTTATACATTCTTATTTTGATTTTATTTACTCTACATGTTGCCACTATTATTTCGTGCGAGCATTTTATTAAATTGTAAAAAAAAAAATTAACAAGCCAAAAAGCTCACCCAAAACCAACCTATGTACTTTAGCTCTTGCTTTTTGTGTAAACGTTATAAATTTTGCTCATTTCATTTTTAAATTTACCATATTATTATCAGGAAACACAATAAGAGTTGTTTTCATAATGATCTATGCTTTTACGTTGTCCATTTCTATGTATTTTTTAATGCTATCAATATCATACATTGCAACATCTAAAGGCTCAATTCTATAACAGATAGATTATTTACAAAAAAAAAAAAATAATAATAATGAGCATGATCCCATTAGCCGTTTTTTGTTGCTGCTGCGTGCACCTAGCAACCCCTGTTCTGTATTGTATTTGACTTGTTTTCATTAACCGGTTAAAATTATCTTTATTAGGAAAAAAAGTAAGACAAAGTAAACAAATAAATTTGCTGTGTCATTAGAATACAGTTAATTATACAAAACGATATTATAAAAATGTATCTCACCGTTCAATGATCAAATCCAAATAGGGTTTGCATTAACCCGTTAAATTTGTAGTTGTTTATTTATAATTAACGGCTAAATAATAGGTAACCTAATAATACTTTGAGGCAATGGATCGTGCTTTAATTTTAATATTTACAGAAACGTACTTCCTAGATTCTTTTTTTCAAAATCACAATTTAACCTAAGTAAACTATTCTTAATTCGCAGGGCCTTACCAGGACAAATTTCATTTAGAAATGCAAGTTAAACATGGCAGGTTAAATGGAAACTGGATCAGCATTTTAGGTTTACATACATAAAGGATAAATTTCTAACAAAAGGACAAACGCTTGCGGATAATTGAATTTAAATCTTGGTGGATGTGGTATCATTGGCCTATACTTCATTTACATTCAATGTATAGTGGATACATTACTGACCTTTATTTGCCAAAAATCGGAAAATTAGAATACAATACAAAATACTTGTAATGGAAATAAATATTTTAATGGCAATATGTAAATAAGCGTCGATGCTGTTGCTCTAAGATACACGACATGCATGATGCGTGAGGCTTTAAAAAAGTTGTATAACGACATATTTAACGTGAACTCCCTATTATGTAGTTTGACAGCAGTTGACTATATTTTCACAAGTCCCTTTTCAACTTTAAGGTCTAAAGGCCGTACTGCGTGTAGCCTCAAAAGCACTTTAATGAGCCTGGATTCTTTCACTCACACTCTTAACTGAACTATTTAATGTTTTTACATCAATATTTTGCTAAGCTTCAATGAGACATTAGGCCTCTATGAAATATTTTTCTTTTTAAAATTGACGTTTAATTGGTACGACATTCTTTTAGGCCTACAATTTCGAATACCAGTCGAAAAGCTTTAGCTTATGATCATTTGTTCATTTCACTTGCTTTGTATTTTTAGATTGAAGCTCTATTCAGATTGACCAAATAAATATGATTTATCACCATCAACCATCAGTTTGGTAAGGGACTTGAATTGTTATGGTTTTGTAGAGAATTTTAAAATTTCTTTTACAAAAAAAAAAAAAAAAAACGAATCCGAAATACGATGCACTTACACCTTTCCCATGTCATTTTTATTACAAAGTGTCCTCTTAAATCTTATTTATGATGTAATAAAATCCATAAAGACCGTGTAAGTACTTACAATATCATTTTACCTTATTTTGTTATTTTACACTAATCTCATTAACGCAAGAAATTCAGTTGGAAGAATTTTACAACCATTTTTAGAAAACACGTACGTAAAACCCTTATCGTAAAAGCTTGCCTTTATTGCTATGAAATAAAGCAGCATTAGAATTGTCACATTTTAAACAGTTTTCCTCATGTGGGTACACAGTACAGTAATGGGTTAAAAAAGAGATTAAATATAAGAAAAAACAATATAGAACAACTGTATTATGTATTCAATTTAACGGATTTATTTTATTAACTTAAATGAATATGCAAAAAAATACAAAACAATCGTAAACAAAGATCCAATTGCATAAATTATAAAGTCTTACACCATAAATCCTTATCTTAAGAAACGTATATATGTGTACATATGCACATATGCGGAATAGATTTTACATAAATTTTAATTGAATGTAAAAGATGTGTAACACAATACCTGATAAATTGATTAAATTTATAACGTCCATAATTAAAGCCTTTATTCATTCTAGAAGCATAAAAATGTGGTTGTCCATCAATTGTTTTCCACAACAGCAACTACCTCGGATATAAAAATCAATTTTGTTTCAATATTTCATTTCATTTCAATTTGAAAGTCGAAATCAAAATTTCGAAAAACGATACTTACCAAATTTGCATTTCCTTTTGGAAACGACCTTTAACTTCCTCAGAAATCAATTCAATTATTACTTGAAAAGTTCATTATCCATTGCATTCAATGAATTGACAATTCCAAGATGGAAGTTAATAAGGTAGTGTTGCCCATCAGATGGATGTTTTTTTGTTTTATTGAATTTAATGTAAAATAAATGCCGGGGATGTAGAACCTGTCCTGTATTGTGCTTTGACTTTTTCAAACTGAACACAAGTAAAATGTTGCACAACTTTATACATTACGTAAACGGAGAAGTATTCAATGGAATAAAGTACATAAGAATATATGCATTGCAAAGTATGACGTATGACGAATTCTATACGACCGGCCTTAAATATAAACAAACTAGTTATTGTAATTCAAGATACAACTATTTCACTTTGAATTTCATATGAATTGTTAAATCTATTTCGCCTATTTCGCTTGCTAAAAATGACAAGTCTTTGGAAAAACTAACAACAACCACATATACAAATTAGACATAAACAAACTATTAAGTCTGCTGTTTTCTTTCAAGTCAAATCGACAGTGAAACATCAAAGCATGAATATTATTAACATTAATATATGAGAGTTCCATTTATTATAATGCAAAAAAAAACCCATTTAAAGAAATTGAAAATTATTCAAGTTAAGTATTCGAAGTCCTCTACGATATGCGCCAACTACGGGGATAGGCCTTCTCCCTATCGCATATAAGGTTCTTATGTGGGTATTGTGTGCAGGACTGAAGTCACTCGTCAAAACATTGATTAGAACTTATTAGTGCGACTTCGACCTGGCAAGTCCACCATCGATCAGATCTTCACACTTCGTCAAATCCTGGAAAAGACCCAGGAACAGCGAGTCGACACACCATCTTTTTGTCGACTACAAGGCAGCCTTCGATAGGCCTATAAGGGATCGTATTTTTGCCGCAATGTCTGAGCTCGGTATACCTGCAAAGCTGATAAGGCTATGCAGAATGACGAGCAATTCCTGCCGTTCCGTCAAGGTAGAAATGGACCTCTCCGAACTTTTTGATACCGTGGCGATCCCTTATCATGCGACCTCTTCAACTTCGTCATGGAGAGTGTTCTGCGAAAGGCGGGAGTGCATCGCAATGGCGTCCAGTTGCTTGTGTGCGCTGACGACATTGACATCATATGGCATACCAAGCGAGATGTTACTACTGCCTTTAGTGCTATTGAACGGGAGTCTACTAAGATGGGTCTGGCAGTAAATGAGGGCAAAACTAAGTATATGTTATCGACAAGTAGAGTAGTGCGGCGCATTGGATCTCAGATTACGGTCGATAACTATACTTTCGATATAGTCAAGGAATTTATATATCTTGGCTCCGCCGTTACCACCAAATATGATGTCAGTTTGGAGATCAAGCGTAGAATCACTCTTGCCAAGAGGTACTGCTATGATCTCAATTGGCAACTGAGTAGTAGAGACCTCTCTCGTACGACAAAATTAATACTCTAATCGCTAATCCTCGCCGTGCTTCTTTGTGGCACAGAGGCATGGACTCTATTAATCACTGATGCAGCAGCATTGAGAGTATTCAAAAAAAGTTCTACGTAAGATCTTCGGGCCAGTGTGAGTTGGCGATGATTTCCGCATCCAATCCAACAGTGAGTTGTATGAGCTCCTAAACGACATAGACGTAGTGCAGCGTATTAACATCCAGCGGCTGCGCTGGCTAGGACATGTCGTTCATATGGAGGAGGATGTTCGGGCGAGTCGAGTATTTGATACGGGGATCTTGGGAAGTCGGCGAAGAAGACGACCTTGTTTGCGTTGGAAGGACCAAATCGAGGAAGCCCTGTCATCAATTGGTGTGACCAACTGGCGTAGGCGCCAGTAAGCAGAGGTGCCTGGAAGAATGTATTAAGGCATGCCCAAATTCGTTGATCTGGTTGTTTATGGCCAACTAAGTAAGTCTCTACAAATACTATACATCTAATACAAATTGTTTTTATTCTTCAAATAGAGAATATATATTATCACCTTGGCGATAATATTGAATATAATTGACAGTTTAGTTTAGGAGGGATGGTTTGCATGCAAACAAGGTAAAGTATCTGACTGTGGTAAACGTGGCGACCACCAGGGCGATCCTTGTCTTGCTGTATTCAAGTTGACACGCAGCCTCCTCGGCAATTGAGTAACAGAGACCTCTCTCGTGCGACAAAACTAATACTCTACAAGACGCTCATTCTTCCCGTGCTTCTTTATGGCGCAGAGGCATTGACCTTATTAAGCACCGATGCAGCAGCCTTGAGAGTATTCGAGAGAAAAGTCCTACGTAAGATCTTCGGTCCAGTGCGAGTTGGCGAAGATTTCCGCATCCGATACAACAGTGATGTATGAGCTCCTCAACGACATGGACGTTGTGCAGCGTATTAATATCCAGCGGCTGCGCTGGCTCGGCCATGTCGTTCGAATGGAGGAGGATGCTACGGCGAGACGGGTATTTGATGCGGGGATCTGCGGAAGTCGCGGAAGAGGACGACCTTGATACCTTGTATCCGTTGGAAGGACCAAGTCGAGGAAGCCCTGTCATCGATTGGTGTGACCAACTGGCCTAGGCGCGCAAGAATCAGAGGCGCCTGGAAGGATGTGTTGCGGCAGGCCGAAATCCGTTAATCGGGTTGTTATGGCCAATTAAGTAAGTAAGTAAGTAAGTATTATTCTAGTTTCTCACACCACCAATGCTGTATGTGTTAATTTTATTCGTGAGTTTAACGTTGGATCCAAATAACAGATCTGAGAAACTGTTTCATGGAAATTATTTACTCGCAGAGCTTTGCTCAAAAGACTGCTGAGAGTACATCGCCTAAAGAAATACTCTTTTTTTGCTTCGAGAGGTCATAGCAGAGATTTTAAGTATTAATATATTTTATTATTAGAATAATTTGTTGTAATTTATTGATATAATATGCTGATAATATACTAATTTTAAAATATAGGCATGCATTACGCATAAATTGATTATTTTTTTTAAGACTTAACTTTTGTTATGAGCGTGTAACTGACCACCTAAAAAACTTAGTGTTAAATTTTTTTTTATGAATATAAATATGTTGCATACTCTTAGGGTCAAAATAATTCCATAAGCATTGAACTTAATTAAACTAAACTGAATATTTTAGTTGAATGCATTTTAAATCAGAGTTTGTAGATTGAATCAATCATAAACAATTTTCATTGACAACGAACACGGTATAAAAATTTACAAAAATATTAAATTCACAAAAACTCTGTTTTTTTACTATTCGAAAACTACAAATAACAGATGACTTATTCGATTCGATTGTTTTCAGATTTGTGTAGAAATTTTTCGCAGCATAAAAATGTAAATTTCTTTGCTCCAGGATAGCATTTGAAACCTTTGTCTATTTGAAATTACAACGCTTTCTTTAAACTTGATGAATAAAATATTTATAAAAATTATTATGGAAACAAAACCCAAGGCACGTATTTAAATAGTCTGAACAACATTTGGGAGAAGTATTATTCTCTATGTACCCAAACACCTCATTACATATATTTTTTTTGTAATTCGATAAGGAATTAATGAAAGATTAAATACATATTTACTTAAATCCAAAAATAATATTTATTCTTATTAAAGAAAAAATTAAAGACGCCAAAAATAAAACAAATAAAATATTTATGTAATATAATAAATTTATCGCATAGTACAAAATTCACATCAATATCGTCGAAATAATTAACTTGAAGAAAACTGGTATTTATGAACTCTTCAATTACGCATAATTAATTATATATATGTATACTATGTATGATGGTTTATTGATTTTTCAGTACAAAAAGCTATAAGCAGTTCTTAAGTAAAGTACGTCTATATTTTTACTTTACAATGCAAAGTAGTTGTGTATTAAGGCTTTTTCTTCAAAAAAGAAATCGTTTGAGCGATTTTCCGCAGTTTTCGAAATATGAGTTTAGATTTGATTACAATACTAGCGAGTTCAGTTTACTTTTTTGCCAAATTGTCCAAAAAGTGCTTATGACGACGAATGGCTTCTTCGTGTTCCTTTATTTGCTGATGATGAAATTCAGCTTGATGTATTTGATCGTTCTTCAAACGCTCCAATTGTTCTCTTTGCTAAAATTGTAAGAAATTTTTTAAAATATATGTTGATATAAAATGAATAAAATTGTAAATGAGGAACTCTTTGAAGAGAGAACATTTATTATTATTTTTTTCTAATCAACTAATTTCAATTCCACAAAATGATCTCTGTAAAGCGAAATAGTAATAACTGTTATCCTATAAACATATGAGAGGTAACATTAAAGAGTTTTACCACGTTTTTAATAGTAATATTGTAGAGATCGCGTTTAAAAAATTCTTTAAACTATACATCTTATTGCATTAAAGCCGAAAGTCCATACCATACGTTTAATGTGTTCTTGCATTACATGCGTTTCTCCCTTTCTATGCGTTTTTTACTACAAATTACACACAATGCGTTATATACGACACGTTTTTTGTTTTGGTCAGCTATTGTGGTAAAATAATTAGCAAACAAAAACAGTTTTGGGAATATTGGAAAATCAAATTGTGATTTTAAAAGAATTTAAGGTATAATTTACATGTTTATGAATCTGCATATATGATATTTTGTGCTGCTAAGGCCTACGAAAAGCTTCAAAAGAACACAAGACGAGTGTTTGCAACTAATGCATCCTCCATTGGGTTACTCGGTGCCATTAGTCTTGTTTACTAATTAATAAATTGAAAAGAGATGACACTCAGCACATAAAAACAATCGATAACTAGTATACAAGTTTTGTTACAGAAAGAAATGCCTTCTAGGCGTCTATGTGTTTTGCTCTGTAACTTGTCACAAGCAACTACACTGATTCTACTTTTTCGGCACACGCATGTAACGCAAGGAGGCATTAAATGCATTGTATGGACTTTCGGCTTAACATCACTAAACGTTTCATTATTGCGATAAATATAAATTAGTCTAAGTGCGTAGCAGCTCCGTGCTCTGAAGAAGTTTTGATGTCAATAACTTTAAGTATACTATTTTTTCATCGAACTGCTATTTTAATTAATTTTACGATAAGAAAACCATTCGAGCCATGAATCAATTTTTCATTAAAGAACTCTTTAACGTTTATAATTGTAAAAATTTAATAAATCAAGTTCTTAACGTGTACAATTGTTTACGAAGTAGTTGATCTTATTTTCTTCTCAGATTAACTGTTGAAGACTTTTTACAAGATTTAAATACTGCTGTCTACCGTTCTGATGTACGTAAATATTGGTGAAAACGTTTCTACGGTAATTCAAAAAAAGATTTATGATAGGATAGGCTGCAAGGATGGCTTACCACAATATGAATAGTGGAATGTCTGCAATTGGAGACTTATTAGCCCATTATGATCAAAATTGTTTTAAATTGCTCAAGCAAAATAAAATTATTTAAAATATTGGTAAAAACATTATAAATTGATTCAACGTAACTTTAATTTCTTTACATTGAAATTAGAAAAACTGGTAGACTTATTTTATATCGCGGCCAATAAATTCAAACTATAAATATTTCACTTTTGAATACAATTTCTCGTACCCGATGTGCAGTATTTTTAAAAATTCTTAGGCTCAATATGTATGGGACGGCCATACCATATTTGCATGATTAGGTTTTTTGTTTGTTCAGCAGAATTTTGGTAATTTCTTTGATACGGCATTATGTAATTTAATAAATAGACCTCTTATCTAAACACCGCACAAAACTATAAATTTAATAAACATGAGTAACACTGTTTTGTTTTGCCAACCATATATAGATTGAATATTTTGTTTGTTATCACTTATGTATAAATTATAATCACAAATTTTGATTGTTAAAAACTCGCCACCTCTAAATGACTTTAAAAAACAAAACATGAAATAAAGCACTTTTGCGTTAAACACGTACATGTATTTTGTATGGAGTTATATCTGTACATCTGGATATGTTATATAAAACGCTCAGAAGTAAACAAATTAAAATACGCATAGTTGAAAGAAAAAAAAAAACGAAAACGAAAACAAAAACAAAACAAAACGCCGGTGATTACGATGACATCATTACTATAGTCTAATATCTATTATATATATATATATATATAAAATACTTTTATGCACTTACCTTATTGTAGAAGTACTCTTCTTCACGAGCGGCTTCTAATTTTCCGAAGCTCGACCACGGCCTTCAACGTATGGAACCACCACCACCTCCGCCTTTGCCGGCACCGCTACCCAAATCACCCAATTGACTTGTCATTCTTACGAATCTATGAAATGCATATAAATTTGTATATAAATTTTTAAAAATAAATATGCATACATATGTGTATGTTAAAAAAAACCAATATCTCTTTGTACAAAGATACTCGTGTGTTCCAAATTAACAAAGCATTATTTAAACAATACGAAATCAGAAATGAATAAGAACAAGTAAAAAAAAAAGAAGATACAAATGTACGACTTTATTTCTAGTTGCACTATATCATTCTGAATATTAATCCCAAAAATTAGTGTTTTTGTTTATGTTTTCCACAGAAACAGACGAGAACATGGGTGAACGACACCATTTCTTTTTCTATAAGCTTAAATTATTCAAAAATTTTTTGGCTCGGTTCGAAAAACATAGAAACTTTTGAGAAAAAAAAAATAAAATCCAAAATGGTATGAAAACAATAATACAAAAGCAAACACATAACACCAAAAATATTGGCCTTTAATGTTAAACTTGAATGACTAAAAATTCTTTTAGTTCGAATTAAGTGAAGTGAACTTGATCTCTATGTGGTTACCGTAGCATGGCCCTATAAAAAAATTTATTTAAAATATGCCGGAGTTACAGACTACCTATACGAGATGGATTAATAGCCTCCGTCCATAAGATTTAGAAACCTTTTATAAAATTGTTACATATACGTTACCCCAATTATATGAAAATTACTTTTTTGTAGGGTATAACAATACAAAAAATTCTCATCTGCTATGGAACAAACGCTCTCAATAGAATTTCTAAATTTGCAAAATAACAAGCTTTTACGACGCATTAATGCAGACAATTAAAAAATAATAATAATAATCCGTAATATTTGTTTAATTATACATAAAACTAATCGATAATTATGGAAAATTACTCGAAATAAATTGAATAGAAATAAAAATAATTTTACTTAACTGTACTCCATTGGATACAAACGTTGGATACTGCGTCTGGCCACAAACATATCGATTGAATGAATATAAAAACTGGAATGTAAAAGGAGTTTACTTAATTTCTTTTAATTAAAGATTGATTTTTATATAACTTTTTATTTATTTTTATTTTTATGCGATCTACCTTTTCAATAAATGTAGAAGTCTACGTTGCAACGAATAAAAGCTGAATGAATTATTCAGCGATATTCTGCTATAAATTCGTCTGGAAAAAGTGAAACTTCATTTTTGTATTTTGCGGCTTTTTTTTTTTTTGTTATTTCACATCTTTCTATTTATTCATTCGTATTTTGGGGGTGCTTTTTTATTCCTCTCTTTGTTATATTTCGAAATTAACAGACTGCTTCATATTCAATATACATGAAAGCTTGCACTAGGTGGTTTAAACTACAATAAACTCAAGAGCTTAAAATTAAACAATAGGGTGTGATATCATTTTATATTAAAAATTATAATAGACAATCCATAACCATAAAACTGCCTGTATTAATATATTTTGTTCATATCCGTTAAATATCGGTGTCTGTTCTCCAAGTTCAGCAGCTACGGGCGGACGGTTTGCTATATAAATGTGATGTTGGGTCAGATGACAACGACACCATAAAAATTGAATGCAGTACCTAAAGTTTACGTCCTTCCTAAGGATAAGTGACTCATGATAGCTCAATGTGGCGCGACACACGACACCTGATGCACTGACATTGGACATTATGCGTTATATTCGATTAAAGCAGATACTGTGCTTATGACAAAAATGAAGTAAGTACCTAAAAACTTTTCGAACATTTTTATATCCGTCAGATTTCGCAAACATAATTTTACTTGCATCCAATGTGCACTCTAATTCAGCAATTAGTGAGCTACGCTCCCACAGGAGAATCCATAAAGCTACTTAGGTTTCACTCGGGAATGAAAAACCGAATACACAACATACTGATAAAAGGTAAACGGCGAGGTTGGATGTGGTCGGAGCGGCGTTGACATGACAAGCGATCACCATCTTCTGGTAGCAGAGATACTTATCTAACTACAGGGCTGTTAGAAATACTTAGATGAAAGATATAGAAGCTGCCGCTATATATACCAAAGCCTTTAAAATGCTATTGAATCTTATAAAACAGGTCACCTAATGGAATGAGAAAAGTTGAAGTCTGTGTATACAGAACCAGCCGCCCTAATTCTTGGCCATAAGAAACGTGTATGAAAGCAGTCAGTGGCTTATTGTAGGATAATATATGGGATAGATGTCCAACAGGGCTTTGGACTCTTAAAACTTTAATATAGTTCCGGATAAGATAATCCTTTAGTTAGGAATACGACCGGGTTTCTTACTCCACTTATGTTATGTGCGTTAATTTTTTTTTATACGAGTGGCGGGTCTTAAAAGTCGACTCCGAACGACAGATTCAGATTTTTGAGAAGCTTTTCATGGCAATTTAATTACTCTCAGAGTTTTTGCCAGAAATCTGCTGAGAGGAAGTCGCTGAAGAAATATTTCTTCATATTTTAGTTTAGATGTCTGACCGGGGATTTGAACCGAGGCCTCATGTCTAATAAGCCAACACACTATCTACTAGACCACGGCAACTTCTGTACTGATCTGAAAAAAATATTTTGAAGACAAAATCCTTACGTATTAAATCAGCTTCCAAGGATTTATTTGCAATTGTGCAAGCGAAATAGAGGAGGTTAGGCGGTTTTGTTATCTTCGGGATATCTCTTAAGGATATGGGCAATCACTTATAGAGAGCGCGACTATCCTGTTGCGAAATTAGAACGGTTAGCTTTGAGGACGTGGTCAAATGACCTATTGTAAATACTTCCTGAAAGAGAGAGAGAAGAGAGGACATGTTTAGGAAGGAAATGGGGAAAGGGAGAAGGGTTAAGAAAGGGAGCATATAGGAAACGAAGGAAAAAAGATAAACCACAAACATCCAAGAGAGCGCTACTATTACCTCGATGCTCTATCTCTTTAATGTCGGTTCTCGATAGAAAATCTTAATCTTCAAATGAGCCCCTGCCCAGGGTCCATAACCTCGACCTACTAAGGGCTGGACAATTCCAGTAGAATTGTTTGATAGTCTCCAACTCCTCCTCATCGCAACACACCCTGCAATAGTCCGGCTGGGATCTGTTCCAGATCCTAATCTCGCAGTGCCCTGTAATACAACCAATAACTAACCTCAGGTTAGCCTTACTCAAACACTATCTGCACGATGTAGTGCAGGTAATGTACAAATTCGGAGTGATTGTGATGCTTAGGTAATCAACAATCACTGACATTCCGTAAAGCTGGCTTAAAATAAATTTTAAATATTCTAGCCGTTCGCTATTAACGAATAATTTATTAAGAAGTATTTGCAATTACATGGTTGATGGTGATTTCTTTGGGTTCTCTTTTTTGAGATGTTCCTCTCAACAATTTTACACTGTCCTATTGGGCTCCTTGCATCTATAATAATGATGACGAGGAAGAGGAGAGTTTTTTTTAGCATTTGTTTCTATCCATAGAATAATAAAAAGGGTTTTAAATAAACGTGTGTTTATTTAAATTATACTTCCTTGGGTTGTTAGTTTGATTTAAGATTTAGTTTCAC
>QOCX01005762.1:0-12342 GCA_005959815.1 Sarcophaga bullata | reverse complement strand
TGTTCTTTAGTTGCTGCTGAACATTATGTATTGTTTTGTTCGGCAAATGTTCTCTTTTATAAATTCTCCAATGTATTGTCACTGGAATCGTTGGCATACATCGACATCAATGGGAAAATGCAAATTGCCACAAAAAACCGCATACGCCTCACGGTTCATCGTATCTCTCGTTGTATTGTGCTCTTTGCTGCGGCTGTTGCCTTTTGGGATATGTTAGGCTTCTAAAGTTTTATTAAAGTATGTGCATACGCATCAATAGCTTCCGCAGCGTTGTTGTTGTAAAACTTCAATTGAACGCTGGTATGTTTAGGAAATAGTGACAATCAAAGCCTAAACTGCCATAAAAGCTAAGCTGGAAATCATCTGAAAATGAGAAATTTTTTTTTGTTGTTGCTGTGTCGTTGGTTTAAAGACGGCAAAACTAAAAAAAAGTAAATAATTCAATGTTTTTTAGGAAACTTTTAGGCCGTTAAACTCTCCGCTAATTCAAATTGTACATCCTATGAATGATGATACAATTGTTTTTATAGAGTTATGCATGAAATCCTTCCCAATAGCCCACCAAACGGGTTATTGAAACGTTGAAATTTAATATCAAACGTTTAGAACAATTAGGACTTCTCTAATTGTATTGCAATTTGCAATACGTATGCAATTTACCATACTGTACTACCTACTACTGTTGTATCATATGAATGCAGAATGAGAATGAGTGACATGTATGCGCATGCATATGTTGAGCTGTAGTATTAAATTTTATGTGATACTACTTGTAATATGAGAGGAATTTTAAGTGTTAAGTGTTAAGTGTTAGATGTGGAAATTGAAAATTGAAATTAAAATTGAAATTAAATTTCAAAATTATTATGCAACAATTAAAAAAAGGCCTGCCTGCTGTTTGCTGTTGTTATTGAATTGAATAAAATTCTTCGTTTGTATAATTATTGGTTAAGTTAATAAAAATAAAATTTCATTCCTACATATTTATTTCAATAAATGTTACAGTAAAATTAAAATAAAAACATTAAAAAACAACAAAAAAATTAAAAAAATTATACAAAAAGAAATTCATTGTTTCAAGCGTTTCATATAGAATTTCATTGGGTATACATTTTTAAAATCTCTCAAGTTTTTAATGATACGTAGAGAGATAATAATTTACAATTATTTTTACAAAAAAATTACATCTTTATGAATACTTATATATGTTTACACAATTGTAAGAATTTCTTTACAAGTGATGTAATATAAAAAATATTAATTTTTAATATAAAAACCCATTAATCACCTAAAGCCCTTAATGAATAAATGACAGTTTAGAAATTTTAATTAAATTATCGAATAGTGTTATTATTTACTTACTTAACCGGTGATTACAACCCTTTAGTCAGGATTACAACCCAACTTCTTACATCACTCACATTGTGTGTCTTAATTTTATCCATGAGTGGCGGAACCTACAGTTTAAAGTCGACTATGAACGACACATTTTTGAGAAACCTTTCATGGGAATTTTATTTTACCCTCAAAACTTTTGTCAGACGACTGTTCGAGATGTATGTGCTTTAGTTTGAACTACAACCTCTATCCTAATAAGCCAACACACTACTTACTAGACTATGCCGACTTCAGTATTATTTTACTATTTCTTTAGCTTCTTTAAGGAATGTAAGACTACCGCAAAAGAAATCCAACTTCTTATCCTGTTTTTTCTTTTTTCTTTTTTTTGTTGCCATGTTTGTCTCCAAAAAATAAGCAAATGTCTGGCCTACTGTAACAGATTCTATAATGATATGGTTGCCATCTATCGCTACCTACGAACAACACGTAACGGTGGTTGAAGAACATTGTGTTCTGATCTTTTCCAAGTAGTTACTTTTTTGCTCTACCTTTCTCTGATTTTCATAATTATTATTACATTCAGTAACAGCAATATTTTGTTCAGCTACTTCCTCTCAGCAGACTTCTGGCTAAGGCTCAGAGAGTAAAATAAAATTGTCGTGAAAAGTTTCTCAAAAATCTGTTGTTCATAGTTGATTTTATACAGTATGTCGCAACACTCATGTATGAAATTAACATGCACAACATTGGTGGTGTGAAAACCTAGGTTGTAATCCTGACTAAAGCATTGTAATAACCAATTAAGTAAGTTTGGGTTTCATTAATCATGTTTTTCCATTTCAGCAAATAATTAATCAACTCTAGTAGTCTCCAGAAAAATAGAGTTGCCAACTGTCGCTACCCAGTAACAATATATAGCAAGTAAGTTTAATTAAGTTTGGGTATCATTAGACATATTTTTCTATTTTAGCAAATAATTAATCAGCTCTAGTAGGTTCTAGAATAGAGTTGCCAACTGTCACTACCCAGTAACAATACATAGCAAGTAAATTTAAGTAAGTTTTCATTAATCACGTTTCTGCATTTAAGCAAATAATTGATCTATTCTAATAGGTTCTAGAATAATAGAGTTGTCATTTGTCCTTACCATGTTACAATACATAGCAGTAGTAATGTGTTCTAATCTTTTGTAAGTGGTTACGCTGCCTAACGTTCCAATGACTTTCGTTGTTATTAGTATTCTCTTTCAGAACTCAGTGGATATACGTATTGTCTAGTGGTGGAATGAAGCATCTTTTCTTACTTCGAAAATAGAAACCCCTGTTGGAGACTTGTTGGATGATTTTATGTGTTTTAAACACTACGAAATATCGATTAGCAGATACAAGGTCGCAGTACTCTTGTAAATTGTTTGTTGGCTAATTAGAAGAGAGCTCATGGTTCATCCCCTATGTCGGACATTACGAACACATTCTTCTTCTTCTGGCAATATCTCTAAAAGTAAAATAAAATTACCAAGAAAGGTTTCTTAAGTCTGTTATTCGGTGTCGACATTAATCAATGGGTCCCTACTACTAATGAATTAAAAACTCACACACACAATTAGTGATGTGAGAAACTAGGTTATAATCCTGACTAAAGGGTTGCAATGACCAATAAGTTAATAAATTTAAAGTAGATTCCGTGCATACGATCTTATTCTGGTCCTTTATTACTTTTCAGCCTTAAAATAAAGCGAAAGCCAAGTAGCCGTAGTCTAGTAGGTAGTGTCTGGGGTTATTGGACGAAAGGCCAGGGTTCGAATCCCCGGTCAGACATCAAAAACGAAATATGAAAAAAAATATTTCTTCGGCGACTTCCTCTCAGCAGATTTCTGGCAAAAACTGTGAGAGTAAATAAAATTGCCATGAAAAGTTCCTCAAAAAATTTGTCGTTCGGAGACGACATTAAACTGTAGGTCCTGCCACTCATATTTAAAATTAACATACACAACATAAGTGGTGCGAGAAGCCCAGCCGTAATCCTGACTGAATTGTTGTAATGGCCAATTATGTATGCATGATGTATAAGGGACTCCAAGAGCTAAGACAATATGACAATACACCGAAGGACTAAAAACTACAGTAGCAAACCGTATAAGACTGAGATGATTTATGGAAACCATATGTTCCCAAGAGTAGAGCTTAAAGTCAAATCAAAGTCATCAAATTTTCATCAAAATTATTAAGGCATGGCATTAAGTGATACATGAATTATAAAAATAATTCACTGTCGGAAGGAAATGTTTTTAACAACAAATACAAAACGTTACACAATTACGTTACAATGTTTTTAAACATTAAAAAAAAACTTGGTTGTAAGGCATATTAAATGCTAGTGAAATAATATTTTTAAATAATTTTGTTTTTTGTTTTTTCTTAATTTCACCCGTTTTCTATTAACATGCATACATACATACATACATACATACATGATTAAATTATTATTTTATTAAATTATTATGGAAATATGTGTCCAATATTATTATATGTTATTAAAAAATTAAATTTTTATTTAAAATTATTAAAAAAAAAATATTGCGTGCTTTTATTTTTATTTGTTTTTATTTATTTGTTTTTATTATTCTTTATTTGACAAGTTATTATAATGTGTAGTTTTAAGATGACCCTCGTTTGTTTGACGTTTCTTTTTTAAAATTTAAATTAATTTATTACTCTTATTAACCCCTAAAAGTGACAAAGGGTGATTAGTATATGACAGAATTGATGTTAATTTTAATTTGAAGTGTAATACAAAAATTTACGTTCATTAAATATAATAAAAAATATTTACGAATAGCTAGACAAGATTGAAAATCTTATATTAGATTCCTCTGACGTTCAATAGATAAAATAGATAAGAGCGCTGGAAGAAAATCACGAACAATATTTTACAATCACTTGCGTAGATTCTCCAAAGCTAAAGGAAATTTTAAAAGCAACTTTCATTTATTAAGTGCATCTTTACATTTAAATAAAATATTAGCTTAACAGACGTCAGGCCATAGTTCAAACACCGTATCCGGCATCTCGAACAAAACGAAAAAAACAACGAGAAAAAATATTTCTTCAGCGACTTCCTCTCTTCTGGCAAAAACTCTGAGAACAAATAAAATTGCCATGAAAAGTTTCTCAGAAATCTGTGGTTCGGGGCCGAAATTAAACTGTAGGTCTTGCTACTTATATATAAAATTAACACACACAACAAAAGTGGTGCGAAAGACCTATTATGGTATATAAAATCGTTTAAATGTTCGTCACTCAAATTTTCTGGGTTGGCGCATTCAAATATAAAATTTTCCATGCAAAAATCAGACCAATTAATTGATAACACAAGAAAAAGTCTAATAGTGTCCATTCGCCTAATTCACATCAACTCACATGAGATGACCGTGCCCCCAAATCCCTCGTGTAAAATATCCAAGCTAACATGACCTATGTGTCATGCGACGCCATCTTGTTAAACCACAAGTGGTTGGTGTTCAGATAATCCAATTCATCTCAAAAGTAATTCGTAATCATCACCCATAGAGCCTGCTGTTGACAGTTATGGCCTCACCAGCATATTTTTCGAAGAATTATATACCGATGGCACCACCATTTTAAAATTCACGCCAAACACTGCCTTCTCCGGAATGCATTTGACACTTTTGGATCTCATTTGAATTGGTATTGTTCCATATTCTGCCATTTTGTTTGTTTACGCGCTCACACATTCCACCAAGAATAGGCCTCCAGAAATGACCCTACTGCTTTACAACCGCTCGACACACCTTATCGTGTGAGTCGTCAATAGTGATTTGGCAAAACAGACTGTCTAAATGACAACTAATTTGATTGATGCTGCTGCAACAAGATGGCCGTTATCGAAAATTCATGCTAGAAGCCTCTATAGGAGTACCAAAGTCTGATTTAATATACAGCCTATGTAATATACAAGCTTAAGAGTATTGTTAATTATCCGAAAAGATAACCCTGCCAGAGTTACATTAACATCACACAGATTCAAAGTATGTTGTCTGGTGATTTGCTCTTCTCACGAGATTATTCTATTCTGGGTCTACAATGCCTCATCAGAAGCTAATGCTGTACACAAGACACAAATCTCTGCCCTTAAAAGTGATCTCAACCCCCTCTGAATTAAGAAGAGCGCACTACGAAGAAGAAAACATTCTCATTTACTATCGTGTATCAATGAAACAATCACATGGCGAATCTTCAGATTGGATCTGAGACAGTCATAGATAGATTAGAATAACGGGTTCGTATTATCATTTTATGTTAATAATTTTGCTTAACTTGGTTTAGTTGGTTAGCAACATCGAACTGACTACCATTTGATGTTAAATTTATTATCTTCGCCTATATAATCAAAACTTTAAAATTAATTAGCCAAAAAGAAAAGGTTCGAATTTATTCAAGAAGAGATAATTTAAATACCGTTAACATAATAATTCAAGTTAATGTGAAAATACACTCTTAAACAGGGTGATGAAATATTATGAAATAAATGTCTTCACAAAACTATGTCCATTGTGCATATATTTAAAGCATTACCATTTTCAAGCAATTGTTGTGAAATCTTTGATAAAAAAAAAGAAAGCGTTTATTGACCAAGAAAGAAAATTATTATCGGTTAGGTTTGTCAGTTAGATACCCTACGTATGTATACAAAAAAAATTCTTTCGGCATCTTCCTCTCAGCGGTCTTCTGGCAAAAATCAGACAGTTAAGTAGAACTGCCATGAAAAAACTGTGGGTCTCGTCACTTATGTATAAAACTAACGCGCACAACATAAGTGGTTTTAAGCAGCTAGGTCGTAATCCTGGGTTGTAATGATCAGTTATGTATGTACAAACTACAACCAACTTCATTGTGATTTTGATGAACAACTGTCATACAATATTTCTTCAAGCTGCTCTCGCATAAGTTGCTCTTTCTCATCGTTATGGGAAAGAAAACAGTCTGGACTTGGCGATTGCCACTTCTTCCTGTTGAGTTGTCTTAGTTCTTTAACAGTAAGAAAGTCGATTTCCAAATTAGATTTAAAAGGATTTAAAAAGGACAAATGCCACGCTCTTTTGCATCGTGAAGCATTTGATAATGCAGTACAGTAGGTATCCTCTATAATTCATGGCATAATTGCCAACACAATTACCAAATTTTTTCTCATATAAGTCTCCTTTAAGCTTGTTGCACTTATCCGTCTCCAAGACAACACCTCACACTACGCATATAGTGTGAGAAGCTTGCAATCACTCTGAAAAAAATGTAAGTACAACACCACTTCCTATGTTTAAGTAGGGTGTACCTGTTTAGAAGATAACGACATACGAGTACAAATACGATTTTCGATTATACTTACTTACATTATAATTAATGTATGTATGTATGTAAGTATGTATGTCTTTTTAGCAAATCTTATCAAACTGTATTTAAATTATTAAAAGAAAAAAAAAGCTAACAAATTATATGATAAGACAGATTCAGAAATACAATCAATTTTTATGCATACGTATAAGGGTTAAGAACATTGGTTTGTTTTGTTTTTAACAAATAAAACAAAAACAAACAAACAAACAACAACAAATAGCACACCAAGACATTAATTAATAACAATCAAATCTTTTTTTAATATTTTTTTTTTGTTTTGTTTTGTTTTAATATGCCAGTAAGTAAGTATCTACGAAACGCTATTCAGTGCAATAAAAACAATACGCGTGCGAACGTATACAGAATATTTAGCGAAATAGATACGGCGGCCGGAGACTATTTAAGATCTTAAAAAATTGAAAATCATTTTATTTAATAAAAACCTGTTTCAAGTGTAACCACATTGTGTTTTACTAAATAAAAATTTAAAAAAAATTGTAAAATAAAATAAAAAATTTAAAAAAATTTAAAAAAATTCATTGAAAATAATTTGAAAAAAATTCTAAATAAACTTGAAAAAGAAATCGCAAAAAATGACCATTTCATACTCCAAGGATGTGGTTGGTGAACCCAAACACTTGAATAAAGAATTCTTTACCGACATTCTCGAGAATGCCTTGTACCATAATTATTTTGAAATCAAAACAATTAATTTTACCATGGGCAGCAGTACGGGTGAAAACTATTGCAGTCAAATATATCGTGTTAAAATTTGCTATAAATCTTTCAATTCTGAACATATCGGAAATGATGGTTGCATTTCCGTAATTATTAAAAGTATGCCACATTCACAGGCTACAGAATTTCTAGTGGATTTAAATGTTTTCCTTAAGGAGAAAGTCTTTTACAATAACGTCTTGCCACGTTTGGAAGTGCTGTGCAAAGGCAATGTAAAATTTGCACCCCCCCCAGCGATGCTTCTAATAAAAAAAATAATACTATTAAGCGGGTTCATTCATATAATATTAAATATTATACAATTCATTTAAAAACAATTTAAAGAAACTGGGTCTTTGCTGCTGCGCAACAAAAAGAAATTTAAAAAAATTTGTAAACAAAATATTTTGCGTCCGAATTTGTCTTTACAACACTTTAGTCAGGATTCAAATCTAGTTCTCACACCAACCTTGCTGTGTATGTTAATTTTATCCAAGAATGGCGGAATCTGCAGTTTAAGTCGACTCCAATGAGTTTTTTTTGCGAAAGTTTTCATGGCAATTTTATTTAAATCTTCTACTGAAATAAAGCAGAAAACACATTAAGTGGCTACTGATTTTTAAGCGCTTTTAACATCAATTTATTGGCATTCCCAGAACTTTGCGATGTTGTTAGAGAGTGTAATAATCTAATAAAATGTCGCACATTTAAATTCATTTCACAGACTCTAAATCGAAGAATATCACATTATTTTGGAAGTACAAACTACGGTGATACCCTATCGCTATAAACTGATCTACTTAGTCTTTCTAAGTCAAAGAGCAATATGAACATACGTAATATACGATTAGCAGTGATTGATTTTTGGTGCGTGTTACCCCTTACTTGGAGAGCTGGAGCAAAAACACTTTGTGGGACTAATTTCCGTTCAGAAATTTCTAAAGTCAGCTGCATTAGGATTCGCAATTTATCGCAATGCCGCATAGGTACTCATAAGTTACTCCAGCAGCGGAGATTATTCTTATCAGCATCTTAATTTTTCTTATTAGCTCAAAAAACGACTGCTCAACCGTCAGTAGTCAAAATCTATTTTCTGGAAGAGCTATTAACCACGGATTCTACCCCCTTCGTTATGCTAATTTATTACACCGAACCGAATTCCCAAAACTTCTAATAAAAGAATAATCTAAGCAAGCTAAGTACTTAATTGGTCATACCACCGTTTTAGTCAAGATACAAGCCCCAGCATCTTCACCCGCATGTTGTTGGTATGTTTTTTTATTCGATGGGAGTGGCGGAAGCTACAGTTTAAAGCTTTATGGAAACTTTTCATGGCAATTTTATTTTACTTCATTAGATTCTATGCGAGCTACTGACAGGAAGGTGGCCAAATGCATATCATTGTTTATTTCTATCTCCGTTTATGTTCGAAATATCTGAGGTGGAGTTTGAAAACGCTGGCACTACGTCTAGGTAAACCAAAAAAAAAAAATATGGTCGTTAATATTCCATGAACCAGCGACATACCCCAGATTGTAAGGAAGTTTTGGTTTGCTTCCTGCGCTGTATGACAAAGATCAATTGTGAGTTCTTATCTTTACTACCTAAGACCGCGCCTGAAGCGCCATGTGGCATGCAGTCTCTAACCTCTTCTATTGGCAACTTTTTCCACATTTTCAGTTTTAGTAATTAAATACTAAATGCGGGGACTTATAAGGCTTAATCTTTGGCAAAAAAAAAGAGTGGGTCATAAAGCCTATCGAACTATAGATTCATACTTTTTGATCATTGCATAGGTGACTGTTGTAAAAATACGGGAGCA
Source organism: Sarcophaga bullata (assembly GCA_005959815.1). Lineage (NCBI taxonomy): Eukaryota > Metazoa > Arthropoda > Insecta > Diptera > Sarcophagidae > Sarcophaga > Sarcophaga bullata. Next base: position 3,051 of record QOCX01005762.1, on the reverse strand, counting down.
TCGGTCTAATGGAAACCAGCTTTTCTTTTTTCAACGTTAGAATGTTAGCACAGTACTAACCGTCCATTTTTTTTTTTGTTTTTTTTTAGAAGGAGAAAAAAATTTATCGCATGCGAACTTGTTCATTCACAAAAAGTTATCGCCATGCGAACTTTTTCATCAACAAAGTTAGTCGCGATTGTCGTATAAAAAACGATAGTTTAGCGAGAGAATTCCTCATCTCGAACCCTTCTAACCGTTTTATCATCTGCGTTCACTGGTCCAGGTACAGTCAGGCATACAATCATACTTGAGCTTGTATATAGCGTTTCTTCTTTCGGAGTGATAAATATGGTGGTACGCATTTTAAAAAATTGCCTTACCATTGCAGATTACCTTCCTTACCTTAAGCCATCAAGCAACCACTTCATGAATTTTTTTCTAACTTTGATTCGGGGCTTGCTCGTACGTCTGTAATTGTAACCTCTGCCACCAAATATCTTATAGTCGTAGCAAACGAACAGATACCCATATAATATTGACTTAGACGCAACATGGTTGCCTTTGAAATATGTATTTACCAAAGTAATTTTTCTTGAACAGCCATTGTAACGAGGATATATTCTGTCTGTAAAGCTTCAAAATTTTAAAAAATTTGGTAAAACAAAATATTTTTGGTCCGAATTTGTCTTTACAACACTTTAGTCAGGATTACAATCTAGTTTCTCACACCAAACCATTGCTGTGTATGTTAATTTTATCCAAGAATGGGGAATCTGCAGTTTAAAGTCGACTCCAAAATGACAGTTTTTTTTGCGAAAGTTTTCATGGCAATTTTATTTAAATCTTCTACTGAAAATAAGCAGAATAACACATTAAGTGGCTACTGATTTTTAAGCGCATTTAAACATCAATTTAATTGGCATTCCCAGAACTTTGCGATGTTGTTATGAGAGTGTAATAATCTAATAAAATGTCGACACATTAAATTCATTTCACAGACTAAAATCGAAGAATATCACATTATTTTGGAAGTACAAACTACGTGATACCCTACGCTATAAACTGGTTACTTAGCTTTCTAAGTCAAAGAGCAATATAACATACGTAATATACGATTAGCAGTGATTGATTTTTATGCGTGTCTACCCCTTACTGAGGAAGCTTGGAGCAAAACACTTTGTGGGACTAATTTCGTTCAAAATTTCTTAAAGTGCTGCAATAGGATTCGCATTTATCGCAATGCCGCCATAGTACTCAAAGTTATCCAGCAAGCGGAGATTTTCTTATCACATCTAATTTTTCTTTTAGCTCAACAAACGCTGCTCAACGTCAGTAGTCAAAAATTATCTTCTGGAAGAGCTATTAACACGGATTCTACCCCCTTCGTTCATTGCTAATTTTATTACACCGAACCAATTCCAAAACTTCTAATAAAAAATAATCTAAGGCAACTAACGTACTTAATTGGTCATCCCACGTTTTAGTCAAGATTACAACCCAGCATCTTCACCACCCATGTTGTGTATGTTTATTTTATTCATGGAGTGGCGAACCTACAGTTTAAAGCTTTGAGAAACTTTTCATGGGCCAATTTTATTTTACTCTTAGATTCTATGCCGAAGACTACTGACAGGAAGTGGCCAAAAGATATTATTGTTTTTTCATATTCCGTTTTGTCGAAATATCTGAGGTGGAGTTTGAAACGCTGGCACTCGTCTAGTAAACCAAAAAAAAAAAAATATGGTCTTAATATATTCCCATGAACCAGCGTACATACCCCAGATTGTAAGGAAGTTTTGTTTGCTTCCTAGCGCTGTATGCAAAGATCAATTGTGAGTTCTATTTTACTACCTAACCGGCTAACCGCCAGTCATGCAGTCTCTACCTCTTCATTATTGGCAACTTTTCCACCAATTTTTCAAGTTTAGTAATTAAATACTAATGCGGGAATATATAGCTTAATCTGGCAAAAAAAAAGGGTGGTATAAAGCAATTCGAACTTTAATTCATTGCTTTTGATCATTGCAATAGTGCTTGTGTAAAATACGGAGCACTCGTCTTAATGGAAACCAAGCTTTTCTTTTTTCAACGCTTAAATGTTAGCACAGTACTAACCGTCCATTTTTTTTTGTTTTTTTTTTTAGAAGGAGAAAAAAAATTTATCCGCATGCGAACTTTTTTCATTCAAAAAAGTTATCGCATGCGAACTTTTTCATTCAAAAAGTTATCGCATGCGTATAAAAAAACGATATTAGGCAGAGAATTCCTCATTCACCTTCTACGTTTATCAATTCCGTCAACTGGTCAGTACATCAGGCTACAATCTACTTGACTTATGAGCGTTTTCTTTGGACTAAATTGGGTGTACAGCATTTTAAAAAATCCTACCATTGCAGATACCTTCCTTACCTTAAGCCATCAAGCAACCACTTCATGAATTTTTCTATTGATTCGGGCTTGCTCGTACGTCTAATTTAACCTCTGCCACCAATATCTTATAGTCGTAAGCAAAGGAACAGACTACCCATAGTAATATTTCTTAGACTGCAACATGGTGCCTTGAACATATGTTTTCCAAAAGTAATTTTCTTGAACCGCATTGTAACTATATTTCTGTCTGTAAAGACTTACATTTGAAAACGAATGATTCATCTCTGACCGCCAATTTGTCCACGCAAAACGTATTACCCGTAAACGGCGTATAAATAGGCGTAAAAATTGAAGTTGATTAAATACACAAGTTAAGCAAGTATTTGAATTACTTTCCTGTGCCATGCTAGAGACTGTGGTATATAGAGCGCGAAGATTTAAAATTTTCATTAAAAAATGTTTTTTGTTACAAATATCTACAAAAAAAAACCTGACCAAGTGAAATTCCTCACCACTATACCTAATTCAACAACCTAATATTGTTGCTAAGCTGTAAACCTATCATCCTAACACCTGCTACATTACAAATTTAATTTAAGACCACAATGGATTCTTCTTTTTCGCAATTCAGAATTTGTTCAGAATGAATTACGTTTTGGTCTTAGTTTTCTTTGATAAATATAAGCGATCATCGTGGCT
>QOCX01005761.1:0-12342 GCA_005959815.1 Sarcophaga bullata | reverse complement strand
CAGGCATTGTATGTACATACACGAGGCATAGTCAAATTGTGCTGTAATTTAAATTTATTAACAGAGGAACAGCAGCAGCAAAGCAGCAATCAAACCAAAGGGAAAATGGTTATTAAATTTCAAATAATTTTTTAAGCTGCAAGAAAATTTATTTATCTTTGAAGGAAAAACTGCAGAAAAAAGATGCCTTAATGCAATACTTAATCAAGTAACCAATGGTGAAGGGGAAAAAGAAAACAAACCAAAAAAAATGGTAACAATAATGACAACTGACAGCGAAATAAAAGTTTTTTTTTTTTGTTGAGCCTTTATACGTTTCATTAACGGTATTAAAATTGATCTTTAAAGGCTGGTGGCAGTGAGGTAAGGAAGACCGTTTAAAATTGTTTGTCCATTGTGGTCCATGTCAACTGCGCATCATACACACAAAAAAGCCAGTTGCGCCACTCGACTTTCACCCGGCAACCACTTTTTTATGCTGTAACCTCTTTAACAACAACTCAATCAAACATAAGAAATTAAAAAATAAAACCTTACTAACAACAACAACAACAACAACAACAAAAAAAAGTAATTTAATACACGTACATACGATGCTGGAAAGAAAAAAATCAAACATCAACATTGTCTTATAATGTACACGACGACTGCATTCCTTACCAACCAACAACCTAAGCAACCAACCAAACCAACCAACCAAACAACCAATGCATGAAGGTGATGATAATAATACAAACAAATTGTAACAAAACAAACATTCATACATGCATACATAGTATAAACATATTAACATTGTAGCGTAATAAATAAATAAGACACCAACACCAACACCAACACTAACAACAACAACAAACTATAACAACTCTTACTATTTTTGGTATGTGAACAATACTTATGTGCTTCAAAGTCAAGAGAAAATATTTTAAAAATGTTGCAAAACGTATAATTCATACACCAAGTTGGTGTTACAACTTTACAATCAACCTGTTAGTGGCAAGGTTGGCAGGCAGGCAAAAAAGTAAAAAGTTTTTTTTTTATCCGAAAAGCACGCAAGAAATATGACCATATTTGTTGTGACTTCTTTTTTCCTTTTTTCTTTTTTGTGTCGTTTTTGTCGACTACTTGGGTTTTAAATGACTTACAGCATCAGTTATGAATTATATTATGCTGCCCCTTTTTTTGCTTGTTGTTGTAGTTGTTTTACTGATAAACACACTCTATATTTCGTTGTAACCGAAATTGTAATTTGAGAAATTTTTTAATTCCCAATCAAGTTATAAATTAACAGCCCCAAAATAATTTAATTGACTGCTTGTAGTTATCAGAGAATATTAGAATACGCATAGCATCAACTTAAATAACGGTCTTGATGTAACGGAAGAGATTACATCTGCAGTCATTGTAAAGCAATAGTCCCCAAACGTAAGCTGAATCATACCACCACAGTGGTCCTACATGTTACGATATTCCGGACAGGAATGTAGGATATCAAAGCCTACTTTTGCACACATAGCGGCCCATTGTGATACCACATGAAGTGATGCCCCGAACCTAACTGACCAAGTCCTGATTTACTGGCCTTGACAATCAGCATCAGGAATTCGCCCTCTTCTTTTCTTTTCTTTCTCTTTTAGAATTAAGCTGTGAACCAGCGTAAAAGTTTAATAAAAGTAGTGATCGATCCTAATTACCTGGAGCGTCACATCAACCCGCTAAACGTTCTCAAAGCTACCGCTCTAATCAACCTACCTACCAATGATCGATCTTCTATTTCTTCTCAAGCGATTTTTTGCAGACAAGCGAAGTGAATTTGCGTGCCTAGCCATTGCACAAGGATAAGTGAGAATTTGAAGGCACAATAACATGGAAATGAACTTGCTTGGGCTGGCACTACCCAATTTTAAAGTAGTGAGTGTAACCTTATTCACTTGAGAACTTAAACTTTAACGTGCTGCAAATAGCAGACGGGCGACTGTGAACAGCAATTGCGTAGATAAACTATTACGATACCATTTTCATAGTAAATGCACAGGTTTTTTGATGAGAATAAATAGGCCTGATAGCCTAACTTATGTCTGTGATTGCTGTACATTGTCTCATGGGGAGACATGTTCAATGCTTAGGCCAATACGACTACTGCTACAGTTCCAGAAATTGGAGTGGAACATCTCCTATGATACTATCCTGCTTTTTAATAGCAAACTACCGTGTGTATTGTGTATTTTTTGCGTTAGAAAATTATCATTAAAAATAATTAGCATGGCAACTCTGCACCATCAATTTCAATTACTTAAAATCTGATACGCGGAAAATGCCAAATGTTTTGGATGTTCAGTTGAGATCTTAACGCCCGCAACAAATGAAAAGCAACTCACGATATAGTGCTGGACGATCGAAAATGCAATGTTGGTCTTCCGCAAAAATGCTAGGCTTTGTTCAACCCAAACAGGTTGGGTTTCTCCACACGAATCAGCGCCAAAGAAGATCAATATGGTCATGGTGATAGTTTTTTGTGATCCATGCGGTATACTAGATTTTTATTACTTAAAAAGGGTGAAGCAATAAATGGCGAATAATATGTCACATTACTTGGTCGATATAATGAGCACGTGGCCAAGACAAAAGTTCCTTTGCATCCTTATGCAAACGACATCCATAAATGATGTTGTCTCATTGGCTATATTCTCTGGAGTAAGGTTGGATGTTAAAAACTTTGGTTCAAGGATTTAAAATATCCAACAACCTGTTGTCTATTGAAAAAGTTACGGACTTATTCACTTCCCCGTAGTTTAATCAACTCAAAATACAACATACATAGCGTAGCTGGCTAATAAACAAGCAACAAATCTAGATTGGGAAAAATGCATTTAAAAAATGTTGCATATGTTGAGATGAACATTTTAAAATGTTGCAAGGAATGAGTACAACATAATCGTGTTTATTCAATAATATAGTTATTTATGATAACCACACTTTATGTCTTTAGTTTGAGGTTATAAAACAAAGAAAATAAAGTAGAAAGTACACAATACTGTGTTCTATTTTGGAAATAGCGAAAGTAAAACAACAATAGGTATCTGTTGCTTATCAGTCGTAGTATATCATTTCAAATGATGAAAGATGAAAAGGAAATGTTGAAAAGAAAGCAAGGTAGCACATGAACCGTGTTATTGTGATATTTTAGATGAATTTATTAAAGTTAATTTGTTATCTCAACAACAACAAAAATAAAATGAAAATTTAGGTTTTCAGGTCACATGTACAAAAATGCTAATTAATAAAAATGAATACATGATGAATGAATGAATGAATGAATGGATGGATGAATGGCTTGCTTAGCTTAGTTTGAACTGATGATGGCTGAAAAGTATCGTATTATGCTACAGGCTTTGGCCATTCATTTCATTACGTTTTATTGTCGGGTTTTTGTGTAACTCCTCTAACGGATTTGATTTGTTTGCCTGGTTTGTCAGTTGATGTTGTTGCTTTCGTATATTTTCATAACATTTTACAACTCCATATACCTGGGCGCTCTTTTTGTGTGATAAATTTTATTCACTTTTTTTGTTTTGCAGCACGTGCTTTAAATGAGCTCCTAGGCATGTATTGTTTCTGTTTAGTTAACTTGTCTTCTACATAAAGAGCGTTAAATTGTGTTATTTTGCTGGGAAGATGGTTTGCAAATGCATGGCATTTGCCAGAGTTCAGCAGATGTAAGTGTTATTAAAGCCTCTTAAACGTGACCAAAACCTTTTTATTGGCCGCATTAGATAATCAGAAATTGTAGAAGGAGTTCAGTTTAGGAATTGTTTTTTGTTTTTGTTTTTGTTTTTTTAATTATGCAAACTTTATTAAATTGTTGCTTAAAATACAAACAATTTGAGCAACACTTGCCTTTCAAAAAAAAAAAAAAAAAAAAGAAAACAAATGGTTGGGCATACGAAGGCTTCATATCAACATTATCATAAAATAGGTTCTCTGTTCTCTGTTTTATTTTTTTTTATTTTTCACATTCCCAATGGCATGTAATTTTTTAACTCGAATCATAAATATTTAATAAGTTTCGATTTTTATTGGAAAACAAACACTGACTGCTGGCTGCGGCTTACTGGCTGCTGCTATTGCTGTTACTGCTACGAAAAGCCAGAATATCATTAAAATTCGTAATGTGACTGACTGTTAAATGTTGTACTGAATGAATGTGATTGCAACACACAGCAAGTTAACCAAGTGTGGTGTATCCAAGCCCCAGTAATATTATAAACATCACCCAACCACCGGTTAGCATAGATGCCTTGGTATGGTTAACAAACAAACCCCAACCCCTAAACACATTATAAAATGTAAACAACCTCTCTTCATGATACAAAAACAAAAACAAAAAACTGGCATAAAAAATGTGAAGGTTATAATAAAATGTGAGAGGGAAAAAAAGGGAACTCTACTTCCTTGCCCCTTTTTGCCAAAAGAGAGAGGAGAGAGATTTTATTCAAACGAACGGTGGGTATGAATAAATAAATCCAATAATCAACCCAGTGATAAATATTCCACAGTACCATCCATATACACGTGATGGTTGGTATTCATTCAATTGCTTATGAAAAAGTCATCACAAGGTGGCTCAAAATTGAATACTCTATCGCCATCAATGCCATCAATTTTTCAAGTGCCGGCTTAATGTCAGTTCCATTATAGAAAAGTATGGGACAACGCGACATGCAGTGAGGTTTAGGCAACCTCAAAGCAGTTATACTGCCAAGCACTAAGTGCAGATCTTTACAGGGAATTTTATTGAATTTACTCGTAACGGACCATGTGACAAGCTGGCTTGTCTCACACTGTGAGCAGTTGTTCTACTAAACAGTACTCAACTGCTGTGAAGATGTCACGTAGTATCGTTCACGCGACATCCCACTCAATTGGACCTTAATAGCCGATCTTTACAGGGAATTTTATTGAATTTACTCGTAACGGATCATGGCAAGGGGGCTTACCTCACACTGAGTAGCACAATGCGTCGTAAGGCCATCGAGTGAATTTGTCTATGAGTGGGAAGCTACCCGTTAATCTAACCTAATCCTGGTCGTAAATTTCCTTGACGTTTGATACCTACTGGGTAAGCACTACGGTTTTATATTCGCCTAGAAGAGCGTGGCACAACATGAGATTTCGTCAGATCTGGTCGATTCCATAGCAGATCATCTGCTAAGAATATTGAGATCACAGAGGAGTACAGAAAATCGATCAAACAGCCCAATTGCATCGGCATCAACAGTTGATTTTTACAGAGAATTTTGGTGAATTTAAAAATAAATTTCCAATCCGTTGCAGGACAATTGGGCAAATAATACGGAGTTTAGCTGATTACATAGAAGAGTATGCCACAACTACGTTGCTATCGTATCTGGATGACTCCAGAACAGCTGTTCTGCTGCGACTGTGGCTGAAGATGTAAAAGAGAATTACGAAGTATCTATCAGCTGCTTGATTAGGCTTCAACCTGAGAGCATTATGGACAATTTTGGAGAATTCTGACGAAAATTTCCCGCTCTGGCGATACTTATTAATCAAACATTACGATGTTTAGCTCATCGCGTAGAAGCGTATGGGGAAACGAAAGCAGTTCAGGTGTGAATAGAGCTGCAATAGTTGAAGATGGTGCAGAGGACCCCGTAATATGGACCAGACGAGATGTCGATTTAAAGGTGAGAGATTCTTAGATTTTCTGCACAAAGTGCAGAAGGGAAGGCGCGAATATCACAGCACTAGTTCAAGATCGTCCAAAGAACCCTATAATATTGACCGACTACATACTGTTTTTAAAGGTGAGAGATTCTGCGATTTTTCTTCACAAAGAGGACATCTTGACCAGCTCTTGACAGACAAGTGCGTGAAACCGAGGCCCAACCAAGAGAAAGATAACTTTGCATTAAAATCAGCAGTCAATGAACAGTGCATAACAACTTTTACGCCACCTTGTATATGAAAATCAAACACATACTCATACATTCGTATGTGATAAGAAGCGTGTCTATACTGTCACAGAGATACCTACGCAATACGATAAGAGTTTGCGAAAGCTCATGGCACAGTCATAAAAATCCCAAATATATTTACCAATATGTGCGTACCCATCTATGTACATATATATCGATGGATTGAATTGCTTTTATTTTATGGCCCACAATACAGTAAAGAAAGCAAAGGAAAACTCAAGAAGGAAAAAATCAAAATTCTATGTTTTTCCATCATTTTTCATTTTCATTTTTTTACTCATCTAAACATATGAGACCATTACAGCTCATTTTGGGAGTCAAATGCAATGATGGTTGTGGGGGGGAGAGGTAAGGGGGAAATGTAACTTGGTTTGAAAGTTTTTCTTAGCAGTGATTATTGAGGTCTTGGCCGCACTAGTTCAACCTAAGGGATTAATCGTTTCACTTAAGAGCTGCAAGTTTGGACAGTTTGGTCTTCATTTTAACACTTTATAACGGTACACGATAAACTTTGAAGAAAAATAATCAAAGAAAAAGCAAAGGAATCAAAAAAAAAAGGAGAGAAAATATTTTATAATCTTCCTTCTAAGACAGTGTTTCACGGTCTGGTCGAATGTATTTCAAAGACACAAATTTATATTCAAGTTTGCCATTTGCACGTAACCCCAACAACATCTCATGTACGAAATTTAAAAAATAAAAATTCGTTACGTTTCGCCTTGTTTTTTTTTTTTTTTTTTTTTTTTTGTAGCGTTATTGCTACTGCTTTAGCTTTGGCTTTTAAATTATTCAAAATATTTTTGCGATTATACGAGCGAGGAGCAGAACAGCATGATATATTATTGGATTGGAATGTTGCCGCCAGTGTTTGCAACGAATTTTGAATGCCCTTTTCTAGGTTTCTTTCCAATAAGATCACCCAAGCTTGGCAATGGCAAGCTGGTTTACATTGTTACAAATGCAAGTCTCACACAGTGTGCCATTTAACGCCAAAGTTTAATAGCGAAAGCATAAGAGCCATAAAAACCTTGAATGTGAATTTCGTTGTATTTCTTTATATTATTGTTGTTGTTGTGTTTTTTGTAAAACATATCATATGAGAAATATATGGCGGTGGCAAAGGCCTAGAGAGAGAAAAAGAAACAAAAAAAACTTCTAAATGTGTCTGCAACACATTTTTAAGAAATAAAAAAATTAAAACTACATGAGACTGCCTGTGTGCTGTTGTTGCCACTAAATCTTGCGAAATTAAAATCATTTTTTTTCCTTCTTCTCAGAGAAAACAAAAGAATGAAAAAAAAAATGAAATGAAAATTTTTTTTTCTCCATCTTATTTGGCAATTGAAAATAATTGTTTTGTAATCCTTTTTATAATTAATCAGTCACGTATGCCAATAATGTTCAATTGATTAGATATTGGTGGCGGTCCAGTCAGCCAGCCAACCAATGTTCATATAAAAATCATGTCGTAAAACATAATTATTGTGCTGCACTTCAAATGATTCGTTTTTTTTTTCATCTGCTTCTGCTGCTGCTTCCTCTCTCATTTAAAGGACAGTCAATTTCATTGATGATAAGCGAGACAACGAAAAACCTTTACTGCTGCTGTTGCCTGGCCGTTTTGTGTACATTATGCAAGAGAGTCGAAAGAAATAATGACTGTTTTTGACATTAGACGTGCCTGCCATCCATTCATTGATTAAAATTCACTCACTAAAGAGAAGATAGTCTTTGTAAGAAAATGAATATTAAAGAAGATGTCAGTTCCAGTAGCAAAAATAATTACAAAAGACTAAAGGAAAAACAAAACAAACATTTTAGAATGCCTTACCAATGGAATTTGTAGTCTTTGTATCATATTGAAATAAAAATATTTACGATGATTTCATAAATTTCTCAATAACTCAACGCTAACTTCATTCAAATAATTAATATTCTCTTCTCAATCCTGAAACAAAAAAGATCTGCTGTGCCAAAAACTCCAAGGACGAAATAGGACCTCAGACGCCTGCATACGCATAAGCTACAATGAGTAAATCAAGCTCCGAAGAAAACCTATTCATTAGAATTCCTATTCATTAGAGTTCCGAAAACATTCTTTGGGGTACCATCAGACCTTTGTTAGAAGGTCACAATCTCACAATGATAACCAGTCTACGAAACTGTTTTGTGCCATTAAGGCATGGTAATGCCGTACCTGTTTCTGTATAATTGTCTTGCCCAACTCCTTACTCGGCTCAGCTGCCCACTATAGTTAAAGATTCTCATTAGTAGTTTTGTCTGCTTTTGATCAGGGCACTTCCCCTAGGAAAGTTATTTATTTGTAATAGTCTTGAATCGCCAAGCGAGCACAGCTTCGGATAGGATAAGATAGGGCATTAAAACCGACCTCTAAACGAAGGTCACTATGCCTTTGATGGTCAATGTACGAACCTATTCAGGCTCATTTGTCTGTTTCAAATTAGAACACTTTACTATTTGTTTGTAACAGTCTCGAGCCGCAAAGTGATCATCTTCAAATCCTGACAAGATAGCACATTTAATTTGGTCAAGACTGGATGGAAACCGCACTAAAAGTTTGCTTTAATTCCATTAATTCCACGCATTGAATGGTGCTTGAAGACATTATTCAACAAGACTTTATAAACACTTATGCGAGACGCTACAGTCTTGGAAATATGGCATACGACTTCTGCAGGAGTTGTAAAGCAGGGGGAGGAAGAGGTAGGAACTGTTCTTCATTAAGTACATGCCCATTCATATAAGTCGGAGAAAGGAAAATCACCACGGTTTGTCCTTTCGATCATACGATATTAATAATCTGTGGAGAAGGGACATTAGAAGTCTTAGAGGCTTCATTCGAAGCTGTAGATGATTCCAGGACTAAGAGTAATGGTTGACTATGGTACAACAATTGAATTTTTATTGTATAGGCTACAATCTCCGATTAGTTTGAAATAGTTTCCCCAGCGAAATTCAATGACTTCGATACCCTGTATGTAGTATGACCACTCTAGCGTCTTAAAATAGCTTTCCAGCTGTTCATTATTGGGAAATCTCTTACCACTAAGCCACCTTTTAAAGTTTAGCAAAGAAAATAATCCGCGAAACCAAATCTTGCACTTAAGGAGTATGATAAAGCAAATCAAGCTTTAACTTATCGCATGCAGAACTGTGTATGCCTTCTTTTTGCACGATTCTCTCAACCCAGTGTACAGTTTTGACCGTCCTTAGCCTGGGATGTAATAAAGTGTGTTGATTGTACTGAAACATTCTATTGAAATAAGTTTACAACACTGTTTTTATTTGATTATAAGCAAATGCAGCACTCTCCTTAAGATTTTTAAACTACTGCCGTCATCTATAAGTCTTGTATGCCTGCTTGAAAAAGATTTCGAAAGTTCCTCAAACTATACAAGAATGTAAATTCTCATAGAAGGCTTCTAGGCAACGACAAATGGCAACTCTATCATTCTAGAAGTTGCCACGGTGATTTTTCTAACTGCTTTGCAAAAAGAACATTTCTTTTCATTTCTTTAATAAACAGAACTATTTATCGCCCTCATCTTCCTATTAATTTTGCTTTATGCTCTTGTTAAAGAGCTGCTGTTACAGATTTTAGGCTGATGGGATTGCCAACTATCGTAAACGCTAGCGTAAACGCTGCTTAAATGGTTTCTATTAACGTTACTGTTATTTTTTATTAAAAACATCAAAAACAGATTAAGACTGCAGAGTAAATCTTCAATGTGTATACGCTTAAAGCAATAAAATTATGAAACAACAACAATTAGTTGAGGTTATAAAGCGTGTTATTTGTTTTAAACTCGTCTTTCTCTCTATATAGCAGCAGCAGTCAAGATAGACATACGTATGCCCTTTTTTCTATTAAAACGTTTTCATTCATTTTATTTTTTATCTATCATAAGAGATGCAACAATTTATGAATTATTTGTTTTATTATTGTTGTTGGTTGGTGGTAATTTCCGGTAAGAAAAAGCAAAAAGAAGCTACGCATTAACCTGGCTCAACTAGCGAAGCAAGACAAGCACCGTCATCATCATGATGGCAAACCTTTAAAAACAGCCTTTAGCTTTAAAATAGCATAAGAAATGCATTTTATTTGCATGGCTGGTTGAGTTTCAGCGTTGCTTAAATAAAGTATAAAAGCCACCACAACCACTACACAGTTTGACAAGACGATTTCCTCAAACTCTACTTATAATGTCTTTTACATAGAGTTTATGGCTTAAAGCCAAACAACCTAGAGTAGCTACTTCATTTTGTTACGTTTTGTTTTTGTTTTTTTTTCTTTACACCTTTACATGCAGCATTTTAACAAAAAAAAAAAAATTTTCTTTATTTTCCAAAGGAAAATTAAACAATTTGTTGCACACATACACAGAAATTGTTTAACAAAAGTTGAATGGTGTTTAAAGAGCTCTCCTCTTTGAAGGCATGCAGCAACAAGTGTCAGAGCTGTTAAGAGTTAAAGTTTATCTTTTCCATTAAACGGTGTTGTGTTCTGTTTGGCATTGCAATGTTCCGCATATTTTTGTTTTGTTTGACATTAAAGGCGAGGAAAACAAAACGAATGTGAGAGGAAGAAATTTAAAAATCACGGTAAATTAACACAAAATCATAATGAATAAAGAAAATAAAAATAAAAATAAAATAAGGGACCAAAACTTCTCTATGCCAAGACCTTTTTTGTCTCTTCTTGAATGTTTTTTTTTTTTGGGATGCCACATGTCCAATCACTCACTCACTCACTCACTACGGTTGACAAAACATAAAAGTTATTCAACATTTTTCATTTCAGGGTGGAGGAGGTATAAAACTGTTGTATGGAATAGAAAAGTTATTTCTTATATCACCTTGTGTAGGTGAGTGTTTGTTTTATAGGAATTTATTTATGAACTACAACTGAATTAAATTGTAATAGTTTTTGATAATAAGAATTTATGCCTTTTTGGAACCATATTGCTCACTTAATCTAAACTAAATATCCATTAAACAAATATAAAAAGTAAATTTAATTTAAAAATACAGTGACTAGAACAGTGAGACTAACAGTTTAACTGTAGGTCCTGGCACTCATAGAAAAAATTAACCTAGACAACATGGGTGGTGTGTAATCTCGACTAAAGAGTACATAATATAACGCAATTGGACATTACAACCCTTCAGTCAGGATTACGAACTAGTTTCTCACACCACTTATTTTGGTTGCTTTAATTTTATACATCAGTGGCGGTACCTACAGTTTAAAGTCGATTCCGAACGACAGATTTTTAAGAAACTTTTCATGGCAATTTTTATTTCGCGCTCAGAGTTTTCTGCCAGATGTCTGCTCAGAGGAAGACGCCGCGGAAATGTTTTCATATTTTCGTTCTGAATGTCTAATCTGGGGGTTTGAACCGTGACCTTACATCTAATGAGCCAACACACTACCTACTAGACTATGGCGACTTCTCTCGACTAAAGAGTAGTAATAGCCAATTAGGTAAGTAGGATGGAATAGCCCGTTAATCCCGCTTTTCAGAGTACTTAACTAGCTTTTGATCAATCTCAGTTCGATCATTCCAGAGTATCTTCACAATTTTTCATACCGTGCCACTGTTCTGCAATAGTCGATTTGATGTTTCCGCACATTTTTATAGCCTGATTTTTAATGCTTTAAAAGGCCCAGTTTAAGACATGCAACTAACTTATCACAATGGGTCCTGCTTGCGGCCTAAGTACTTCCGCTCATGGCTCCATCGAGGGGACAGCCACTTCTACCTACCTACGACATGCAACTACCGCTTCATATCGAACCCGTGCCACTTATTGGTTGGGCGGAGATTATTATCCTAAAACCAAGACATTCTGTTTTTTCTTGAATTATTGCTATTTCCTCTTTGTAGATGTTCACCACACTACTAAAGCATAAGTTAGTATGGATCTAATTAAGCTTCCACAGGGCCAGTGTATTCTTCTAGGATTGAGGCGCTGTCTGTGGAATTTTAATGCTCTATCTTGCAGATGTTCGATTCCATTTCCTATCCAGGATAACATTCCATGTATTTCGCTTTGTTGGATATCCTAATTTCTTTATAAAGAAAGGGGAAAGCAAGCAATCTCCCTCTTTATAGACATATTTTGGTCTTATTCCAGTTCACTTTTAGACGCCTTGGGCTTATGCTATGCTATAATGCTAGGTATAGATTGTGTTCCGCTTTCTTGCCTATATAGTTCGGACTATAACACCTCAGAAATATTAAAACGACGTCCGCTTAGCAGACTGGGTAAAGTCATTCGTGAATTAATAAAAAAAACTGTGAATGAAAGCTGAAAGTCAGCC
>QOCX01005760.1:0-12345 GCA_005959815.1 Sarcophaga bullata | reverse complement strand
AGTGAGATATTAAGACGAAACAAATTGTAGTTAATTCGACAAGAGAAATGCACCAAAAGGGGTGTAGAAAGAAAAGGAAAACAAAAAACATTTAAAAATTTCAAAACCACACGCAAACTATAAAAATTAACAACCCAACCATTTAAATTATGGATCATCATCATACCTAAGGAGCTTTTCATCACCACATGAAAAACAGACAAGCAACTTACCAACAAAAAAGGTGGTAAATTGTTTAATAATAATAAGGACATCCATACATCGGCGATACATAACATTACATACGGATGAGAGTAGTTGGATTTGAGTAGTTCGTAAATGTTTAAATATTTCAAGGAGGGCTCCTAAATGGCGTTATGGTACAATAACCCAGACCATCATGTGTTTGGCATAATAATTTTCAATCATGCCATGCCATTACCTACTATTTCATTTCATACTACAAAAACAAACAAAAAAATAATAAAAATTGGGAACCATTGGCTGGCTGGCTGGCTGATCGAGCTGCCATAGAAAATTAAATGATCATAATTGAGGCAAATATTTCTTCTTCTTTTTCTTGTTTTCTTTTTTTTTTTTCTTTGTAAGTCCGATCGATCGACTCTTTGAATCCCGTCCCTGTATGTATACCTAGAGAAGCAATGAGTGCGTACGAGTAGTGCAAACGAACAACATTCTGTTGTTGTTGTTGTTGTTGTTGTTGTTGCCTTTAAATGTCAATGTTGGTTAAAAACTTTATTGAATTATGACAGAAGACAAATTTTTGCAACAATTTTTTTTCTTCTTCTTCTCGCATATTTTTTTTTAATTTCTTTTTTTGCATTCCATACAACCGATGCAATGCGATGCGCCTGAAGAAAACTGAGTACGAATGAAATAAAAAAAGACATGTTTTCGTTGTCAGTGTTTTTTGTTTTTCTTCTTCTTATCAGATCTACACCGATATTCTTGATGTCTTTCAAAGTGTGTCTTGTTTTAATTTAAAATGTTTTATTTTAAATTCGTTTTTTTTCATTGTTTTTTTTGGCTTTCGCTTCCATTGGCCAAATATGCGTGATGATTGTAAAAATTAGTCGACTTTCAACTCTGTTTGCTGTAAATGCGTTTTTTTTCTTCTTCTTCTTCTTCTTCTCCTCTCCTACTATCGTCCATGCATACACGAGTAGAGTCAATGTGATGACAACAACGATAATAACGATGATGATGGGGCTGATGATGAAAACAACAATGAACGACGATGAAGACGCTGCTGATGGCTGCCACAAATAATCACGTTCGAATTGTGCTCAAATCCGTCAAGTGTCTGTCGTTAACAAAAACAAAAACAAAAAAAAAACGGGGAAAAAAATGAAAACTTTTCAAGTCGTTCTTTATAGATCGTTTGTTAGTCTTCGGTTTTTGCCGCAGTAGTCAATTTTCATGCATAAGATCTCTGTTTAAAATGTTTATTATTGAATACAAATACAAAAACAAAAGCAATAAAAATAAAAATAACAAAAACAAGAAGAAAAAAAAAGTGGAGTTTGAAACATAAAATATCATGTCGCTTTCAACACTGTTTTGCTACCATTTTTGAGTTCGCCATTCAACAGTTGCAAGTTGCAACCATTTTTAACAGAATTTGTACTTTTACAATATGAAGTGTATGTTGGACTTATTACAGTATTTGCTACACAACTCCTTAACTTTTGTTTGAAATGTTTCAAATGGAATCACTGAATATACTGAATAAGTAATGAAGTTTTAACTCTCACATCAACACTTTAATTGTAAACAAATGCAGGCATATTCTCAATGACTTCAGTATTTAACTTTAAACCAGGCTTAAGGCATAGATTAAGTCATTAAATGATAAGTGAAGTTATTAGTCTTTAAATAAACAATGTTTTGAGTTACGTTACTACTAAGAATGACAAGCAGTAAAACGTTACAGGTCAGAGTGCTCTCCCTTACACTGTGAAGTCTTGCTATGAATATAAATACTCTACAATTCCTCATGCAGGTAATATGTTATTGCACTTTAATTGTCTAGAAATTATTTTGGGAACTGCGCTAATCAAGCTAGAACTGAGTTAGTGTACTTCCTTATGAAAGACGACATCAGCTTTCAGACACAAAAAAGTGTAGTTGTCGTTCGTTGAGAAGACTGGTACTTCAGGTCTGATGAGAAGGGAATGAAGGGATGTTTAAAGCTTTTCGCGTTATCTCTTAAGCAAATTAGGTGAGTTATACGAATATCTCTTAATAAAAGGTAGATAAAGGTTGAAAATGACAACCGCTTAGAGAAATACTTAAGGTGGTGGTTGGTTACAGCTTTAAAATGGTTAAAGTATTACTGAACCAAATAAATAGTCAAGTAGGAACAAGTCTGCATGCCATATATCCTGATCAAGGACATCCTTCCTGAATGGATTATAGTTTAATAAATTTTGGTAACGAATTGTCCATTTCGACTCGACATTTTTATGTTAATGAGAGGCCTTTAACGTTGTGTTATTTGAGGCAATTGCTGGTGTTCTTTTTTGAATGGTCTTTTCAAGAAATCAGTTGGAGTACAAGAAAAGACCTGAAAATACACCCCTAATGGGGCATTTAAGAGGTCTTTAATTGAAGTGGCTGAAGCTGACATTTGAAGTCAATGTTTTCAATTTTAGTTATAAATTCACTCTACAAATTTCTGATACAATTAAGAAGACCGGGAGCCCTTATGCCCATTAATCTGTCCTTGCTGCTGCTCACTTAAATGTCGGTGATCACAATGATAGTTTTGTAAACGTTTTGAAATGAAACAGTACCGAATGATAATGAAAAAAAAGGAGAAGAGAAGGGAAGAATTCATCAATAAAACAAACAAAAATAATTCTTTAATGTTATTATTTTTGTTGCACGTAAAAGATACATACGAATCGTTTGTATGTGAATGTATCAAAATGTATTTTTTTATGCCAATTTATGCCTCACGATGGCTGATCACAAATAAAAGAACAACTACATACGGTAGCTCATCAATTCATGGTGAAGTAAAAATCTTTGAACATGTGTTTCTTCGTGATCTGTGCAGAATATTAATTGTCTTGTCATTTGTATGAAGTACGTATGTACCGTACATATACACATCGTACAATATATTGTTCTTTTTTATTTATTTATTAATATTATAATTGCTGTTGTTTGTTGTTTTTAGTTTTTATTTATTTATTGGGGCTTTGATGATTATTTTAACTTTCAAAAGAAACGCTTTTTCAAATGCCGTGTCATTTGAAACCATTTGAGTATCTAGAATATACAAAGTGACAGATCTATTACAACAGAAATGATGTGAAAATTCTTTAAAAGGCACTAAATACGCTTCGTTACAATTTAGAAAATCATTCCTTCTGTAAATTTGGTTAAATCTTACGAAGATTTTAAATTAAGAAGCTGATAGACTTTAATCAGTTTCCCATTAAACTAGCGACTGTTAACGGTTAAAAGGTATTCGTATCTCGGTAGGAAATTATTGTCTTTTCCTTTTTTCAATTTAAATTTTATTCAGATACCCCACGCGTATATACATACATACATACATACGTATACCTTCTGCATGTGGTCATTTAATGTCTTATCAAAGATCGTTTATGTATTTAAATTTATGCCAAATTAAAGTATTGTTTTGTTAAATTGTCTATTTAGGCGTCTCATTCAAATAAATAATTTTAACTTTTCTTTTTTTTTGTTTTTTTTTTTTGTTTTTTGGTATTCAAAATATTTTTAATCAAATTCCATAATTCTACCCGTATTTTGCATTTTAAAATTCATAATTTTTCTAAAACCAACAAATATAAAAAATTGTATGTATGTATGGATTTTGTGTGTATATATGTATGTATAAATTTATAAACACGCGTATTTAATGAATGTTTATCGTTAGAAAATAAAATAATTTTCGTGGTTTTGTATCCACCAACATCTCATCCATCTACTCACTCGTATCTCTTTATTCAAGTTAAGAAAAAAAAAATATTTTCTTTCTTAATAAATGATGTTTAAACAATAAAAATGAACAAATTAATATACACATGTCTATACATACTTACTGTGGGTGAAATCCGACCATATTAGACCATACACCGCTGCTAATAAATAAATAAAATACTCATAGGCCTAAGCGATTCGCCTCATAATGCAAATCGAATGGAGCTCTCTTTCACACATTTTTCTTACCAATTACGGTGAGGTTATACCGTCAGCTAGCCTCATATCAGCCTCATAGAATTTAGGTTAATTGCTAAAATTTTGGCTAGTCCTTTGATCATTAGGTTGAGAGATAACCTATACAGTAATCCAACTACTCATGTTAAAGAATGACCTAATTTGTCACACCATCCACGTTGTGTCTGTTTAACTTAATACATAAGTGGCGGAACATACAGTTTAAAGTTGACTCCGAACGGCAGATTTTTTGAGAAACTTTTCATGGCAGTTTTATTTACTCTCAGAGTTTTTGCAAGAATTGTGCTGAGAGGAAATCAACTCAGAAATATCACTCTTCAATGATCATCAGCCGCTATTCAAAAATAATGGAAATTAAATCTTAAGCTTTTCCGTAATTTTTGAACAGCTTATAGGGACAAATTCATCTTACTGGTCTGGTATCCAACCATTTGCATGATTTTCAAGTGTTTTGCTTGCATAATTACTGTGATTTAGTTGGCAAAATCAGCGATTGAAACTAAGAAAATGATTCAGATTTGAAAATAATACTCAAAAAATCAAAACAAAACTCATTACTTTCGTGATATTCAGATACGTACTGTAAATGTCAGTCCAATTTACTTCTGTAAGGACGATGCAGTCACATCTATGCCGTAGGGTAAATAAATTGCTGCTCATGCATGTTCCGTTTTGTCCGAAATCGCCAGAAAGAAAACGTTATGTTTTTGAATTTCATAAAATCATAATCAAATACAAAAAAAAAAAAAAAAAATTCTACACAAGTTATAAACGTTGCCAGTGACAATATTTATGCAAATTCTGATTTGTTGTTTTTGTTTTTTTTTTTTTTTTTTTTGTTTAAAAATTTCTAAAAATATGATAATTTTTATTCTCTTGATTGTTAATTTTGTTTTTTTGCTGTTTTTTGCTTTAAACACCGAAAATTTTAATTTCACACATCCAATCACGAGATAGATGTTCGCGGTGAGAGATGTTAGAGTTTGATGTCTGATGTGGAAGATTATTTATGAAAATTTTAAAACAAAAAGAATAAAAAACAATTAAAAGGAAACAATTGTTTTTGGCAATAAAAATAAATCAATTGACTTAAATGCTAACAGCAACAACAACAACAGCAGCAGCGGGCAATAACAAAACCAACAATAACAATAAAAGTTTATTAACAAAATATTTAAATTAAAATATTATGTTAAACAAACAAAAAAAAATGAAATAAAAAAAGAAAAAAAAGACAGAAAGATTGAAAAAAAAAGAAAATAAATTTCATTTAAATGTTCATGAATATTTTTGTTTTAGCGCCAATTGATCGCAAATACTAGCAATAATCAAAAAAGAAAAAAAAAATATCAAAATAGAAGCCATTAAATAAATCCTTTTTGTATTTGTACTTCACTTAATTTGATCACTCATAACTATGTTGTGAATACACTTTGGTAGAAATCATTTAATTTTCCCAGTTACGTTCAATGAAATCTTGCAAGTGAATGACCATATTGGTACCTTTTTTACAGGCATTCAAAATGAATTTAATTCAGAGATTTTTTATTGAATTTTATTCTCTAAACAAATAGGTTTTTCTATTCCAGCTCAGCTCTTGTCTGTTTTCATGAATATTTTTTTTCAAAAATTGTTTCAAACCCTCAAGAAGTGCAGTCAGTATGTTTGGTCAATACAAGTTTAATTTGATTATAACTGGCATGGCTACTCAAACATTAATAACTCCTGCATTGGCACATAATTTGATTTAATTAAATTGAAATGGAATGAATCCGTTCTTAAGCTTTTATTCTTGTAACAAATTTGATAAAAATTGCTTCCAATTAAGCGAGATTATATCGTTTCCTAACTTAGAGTACAAGTTTTTTATCAATATGTTACGTCTTTTGGACGAATTACCATATGCCCTGAACACAATCAGAAATGCAATTTAAAAAAGCTAATATTTATCGCTTTGCCTTATTTACAGACCTACGATTCATATTCCCTATATAATTTGTATGCAGTAGGGCATTACCAAAAATGCTTCTTCTTATTACATCTATTCTGTTGGCATCTTTAATTTCAAATTACAAATTTTCTTCATTTTTTATCCCCTTAATATGACGGTTATATCCTCGGGCATTTCAAAGTTTTTTTTTTCCAATTTTTTTTTCTTCGTTTAACATTTTATGTTTGTTTTAAACACTTTTCTGTTTTAATATATTTTCTGTTTATTTGTTTTGTTTTGTTTTGTTTTGTTTTGTTTTGTTTCCTTGTATTATGATTATGATTATTATTTAAAAAATAAAAAAACTGTTAACATGTCCAACAGCTAAACATTCATTATTCACTGTCAGTTTCAAAAGATATTTTCTTTGACAATTTCTGTTTTATTTTATTTTTAATGTACAATCATGTATGTATACATGTATACATGTATGTATGTATGTATGTATGTATTAATATAATTTTGTTGTATTTATATTGTTATATTTGAATTTAAATTTGAAATAACCAGGAATAAAAATAAAACCCCCAAAATAAACCTTAATGGGCTTGAAGTATTATTTTTAATAAATTGGCCTCTGTTAACAACAACCAAAATTTCATTGTGGAACACTTGAAAGCCTTATGAAGATGAAGGCTCTATATCTGTTCCAAATCATTGTTTTTATAAAATGCGTGCAGGAAGCCATGCATGGATTTTTCTTAAATTTCCATGGGACCATTGATGACTCTGCTTATATTGTCTGTTAGAACAGTTCGTGAATACATTCAGACAACCAAGACATAGTACACAGAGATATTGACTTCCAATGTTAACTTAATCTCTAAAGCGTTTCTTTTCTTAAAACATCTTCAGAACATCATTGGAATAAATTTCGATTTCCTTTCGATTGTAGGCAAACCGCGAAATACAAAATCTCCACTTTAGTTTTTCAACATATCTCGTATGGAAGTGTATGAAGAATATAAAACCTAAAGGAACAAATTTTTTACAATTTTCCTTTGATAAAAACCGAAAACAAAGTCAAACGGCTTCAAATGAAAATCATGTTTTATAAGCTTTTATCAATTGAAGTCTAATAATTGCCATTTAAAATAAGCTTAACGCTCTGAAAACGGAATTGAATGAATACCTTCGACTACAATTTCAATTTCAATAATGTTTCGGTTGCAAATAAGGTACACTTTGGAAACACCAGAATCAGTCTAGAGGCAAAAATGGAAATCATTTTCCATTAAAATTAAGGAAAGCAAAATATTATGAAGCATTGAGATGATTGTCATCCACAAATCGCTGCTGAAAATCGACTTCTTTTTAACGTAGACAGCATTTGGTATATGATCTCCTACAATTAAATTCTTAACCCGTAGCAAGGCTATGATTAAATAGCTGAAGTACCCATCAGAACAAGCAACCAGTTCCATTAAAATAATTGTGTTACAGCGTGTAAGCAAAGTATTGATGGAAAATTATACACGAGAGTAGCTTTCGTGACAAATGTGATGAGAACATTCCTATGAGAAAGAACAAACAGTGTTTTTGACCAAAAGAGGATCAAAGCCTTCAATTCTTTTGTAAAAATAATGGAGTTCCATTCATAGCGTGTTTTGTAAGGCCTCAAAGTGGCGTCTTAAGACAAATTAGAGGATTTGGATTAAGAAAAATTTTAAACTGAAAGCAGAAAGTGGAATTACAGTTGATGATACATTATTATGCGAAACATTTAAGATTTCTTGAAAGGAAAGTCCGTTAATGGAAGTTTATTTTTCCAGAATGCAAGTATTTGATCTTTTCTGTTCAAAATTTTCAAAGAGAAATTACATGAGCTAGAATAAAATATTTTAAAAATTCTTTGCAGTTTTAATTTTGAATTTCGTTTTTTTTTTCTTTCTTTTTGGCAGTCTAAAGTTTATGCCTGCGTTCTTTACTTTAGAGACCAAATATCACACAGAATTTATGTGTCTCTCTGCACATATTTTGTTTTTTTTTTTGGTTTGGTTTGGTTTGGTAATAGACACCCGTTAATAAATTTAGTTTTTAATGGAACTGTATTCCAATAGTAATAATTTATAACAGCCAGGATACTTAATCATTCATTCATTCATTATGTTTGGAGCCATAATATGATATTTTAATTTAATAACACGTAACACACTAGAACTTACTGGTACGGTACGCTGTGACACAGGCCACGAAACGAACATTTTGAACAAATATTCGGAATTTTGTGGAAGAAAAAGGAAACGCAAACTGCTGAAACTGAAACTGAAATGTACTGAGATGGAATGGTAAGGAAAGGAAAGGAAAAAAGGAAAAAAAACTGCAGACACTAAAATATTTCCACCATAGAAAACTGTCAAAAAATAGCAAACACAGCATTATTCATTCCTTCATTCATTCATTCATTCATTCATTCAAAAAAAAAAATTCATTTTTAACCAACAAAAAAAAACAACAAAAAAAAAAAAAGAAAAAATATCTAAAAATATTATCAAGGTATTGTACGTATGTACATATGTTTGTATGTTTGTATGTATATTTACAATGTATACTCAAGATACAACATGTATATGAAAGGAAGGATGGTTGGACAGAGGAGGGAATGATACGTAAACAAAAAATAGGTAATGGAATGAAATATAAAACTTTATTTAGTTTTCTTCTTCTTCTACCCAAAAGAGGGATGATGATGTTTGTTAAGTTTGTTAAGATACTTCACAACAAACACACACCCAAACACAAAGATCTACTCAAGCAAACAAAAAAAAAAAAAAAAAAACATTTAAGGAACCAAAGAAGCACAAGAAGAAGCAGAAGCAGAGACCAAAAAAAAAAAATAAATAAAACATAAAATAAATGTTTAAATGGAAACAAATAAACATGGAAGATAAATTATTGCCCACAAATTGTGAATTTCGTATCCAGTTGTAGCTGTTGTTTGTGTTTGCTGCAGCAATGATTCAATTCTTCATTTGTAAACATTGTAGCCAAAATGGGGGTTACATGAAACCATTTCAGGGGAAAGAAAACCACTGGAGCCCAACATGGAAAGTTCAAGAAATATAAGAGTTGGAGCAGTTATACTCTCTGGGATTAACAATAAATTTAATTTACAGGTTGAAAAAAACAACAAAGAAACTAAAACCAAAAAGAAAATATCATGTTTATTAAATCATTTTGATAAACTGTGTTGCCAGATACGACATACATTTAAATATATTCGCCATTTTGTTATTTAAGGATCTTTAGAAATGGAGTTATGAGTTGTTGTTGAATCATGGCTTATTTTAGAATGATTCTACACTGGTAAGCAGTTCCTGAGAACAATTTAAAATGAATGTTTATTATGCCTGCCACTCTGTCTAAAAAATCTTAATTTATGTTGGAAAACTCTGACAAAGGCGTAGCTTTCACAACTACGATCATTTAAAGTTCAATTTACTTTTTATAAAGTGTAATTTAAAAAGTCTTTTAATAAAACAATAAAGATTTGAAGATTCTGCAAGTATATATAGTCACACATCTTTGCCTTGATTTTCCAAGGCGGTTCATCAATTACCTTCAAACATATTCTCTATACATGCGTGCGTTTGCTGGTTGCTTCCACGAATATCTAAATAAGTATCCTAGTATCTACTGTGCTCTTATTGAACGTTCGGTATTCGTATGAATACTACCCACAAAAATATCTACCGAAATTGCGTCCAAGATAAGACATGACACGGCATTTGCTCTGAAGACCGATTACGCAATCCATTATGTTTGCAAGACAAGTATGAACGAACTTTTTCAATGGCCACAATCGACCTGCATTATAAGATCGATTTATCGAGCCCTAAACGATTGAACAAAACGCTCATGTTTGTCTTCCTTACATTGCCAGCTTCTTAGAAATTGGCAATTGTGCTATGTACGGTTTCTAAAGTTTATTTGAGAAATAGTGAGAGAACTTGTTGAAGGCTATTAGTACGCTTTGTGAAATCGATAAAGAATCATCGATTATATTTGTTCTACTCCTCCAAAGCCAAATACAGGATTCGGATTGTCCACAATTTTTAGATTTGATAGAATTTTTAGCTCTTAAGTGGTCAGCTTTAGGCAACGCCAGGCTGGTTTCGAATGTATTCACCTGACAGTACGAACTAGATTTTATTCAAGAAAAATCCTTCTCAGCAAGAGCTTGTAAAATTCGATTATAAAACTTTTGTGTTGTGGAAAGGACAAGCTATTCTATCATACATTCAACATGAACATTCCACTTCGTATTTAAAAATGTGTTGCTGAAATTGAGAGATTTCGTTGTGTCTATGCAATTTTCAATCTGGCAACCTTGTGTATTGTATCTATGAGCGTACATACGACATTTTCGGTGAGTATGAAAAAAACAACACATAAAATACGTATGGAAACATCATATAAAATACATGAAAACAAACTGAAAGATACATTGTATTTGTCTCTCTTGCATGCTAAAAGGGGAGGAGCCTATAATTTACAAACACCAACAAATAAATAAATAAATAGATATGTGCTCTCTAGTTCTTTCTCTCTCTCTCTCTCTCTCTCTTTGTTTCTCTAGCACTCTTTTTGAATTTATAAAAGTATCTGAGAGTTTAAAGTGTTTGTAGGTACGTGCTTACATGTATAAATGAAACGATTCTTAAGATAATTATTTAAGGGATACAATCAATCTATGAGATACACAAGAGAGTGCACCATTAAGCGTTTAACAAAACAAACCGCTGGTAATTTATGGGATACACAATTTTGATTTGTTTAATTTAAACACACACATACACTCGCACATGTACACACACAGATGGAAAACAGTGAGAGAAAAATAATGAGAATAAAAAGCAATAACGAGCACAAAGTTATACAATCAAATCCGATACATCTGTTAGTTACATCTGTATCTGTACATACATAAAAAGTATATAAAAAGAGTATCTAAACGAATGCATCTCCGTTTATCGTGCCAGTTGCACCGTCTGCAGCCCTTTCTCCTCCACAACATTACCACTACACGCCTACTACTTGTGTATGCTGCTGGCAGCTCTTGATGTGCAATTGAATGGGCCTTTGTCTTGGGTGCACTTAATTGACATGTCCATCCGTGGAGACGAACCGTTCCATAAGCTTTAATGTGTGGAGTACTGCTTCGTTCATCGGTGTTGGTTCAATTGTATGCTGAATTTGTTTTTGTTTCTTGTTTTTGTTTTCCTGTTTTAGCTTTTATTGTTATATTGTTGTTGTTGTTGTTGTTGTCTTTTTTATTCGTTTGTCGTCTCATTTCAAAGGTATTAAACTTCTTTATCTGAGGATAAAGCTGTAAATATCCGCGAGATTTACTACACGACGCGTGTCATTTCGTACCAAAGAAAAAAGTATTCGAAGAATACAACACAAAACAAAACACATTGAAACGTTTTCACACAAAAAAAAAATCCACCGTTTATGGCAATAACAGAGGCCCTTAAATTCACAAGTGAATCTTAAAAACCAACTGGAAAATCGTTTGAAACAACAGAAAAAGAACAGAAAAAATAAGAAAACGCAACCTAAAAAAAGAACACTCTGAACATCTGATCGTCTTCTCTACTTTCAAATCACTGCGCCGCCATCACTGCAACATGTGCTATGAGTCGTAAACTACGATCTAACGCACTACCTGTGAGGCATAAATTAAAATCACAGCTATCATCGGTAGCATGCGCTGGCTACCTGCTTGGCATTTGACAACGTTGCTGTGTCTGTGTGTTTGCTTTTACCCAGTATACGGCCCAAAACATCTTATGACACCAAAATGCAATTGCTGCTGCATTGATTTGATTTTGTCGTTGATATTGCAAAAGCCTTTAGAGATGTGAATTCGTTTATAGTTGCGTTGCGTTACATTGCATTGTATTGCGTTACGTTTCGTTGACCAGAAAGTAGCATCCGTTTTATAATATTTAACAACAATAACAATAACAATTTAACAACCGGCTGGTTTGTTTCTTATTGCCATTACCATTGCCATCGCCATCAACATCATTGTATCTGCAGCAGCAGCAGCATTGGCATCAGCACTAGCATCAGCACCAGCAAATACAATATCAGTGATTGAAAATCTTTTGAATTTTAAATTTTAAAATACGTTC
>QOCX01005759.1:0-12346 GCA_005959815.1 Sarcophaga bullata | reverse complement strand
GGTTGAAAATTAATCAATTTGAATTTGATTACTTTTTCCATAAAATATATAGCCTAACCGTTGGGATTCACTCTTTGCTCTTTGTTGAAATTGAAGTTTTTAATTATTTTTGTAAAATGTATTTGCATTTTTATTGTATCATTGTAATTGATAATAATTTTGAAAGTATCTTACTTCAAAATATGTAAACTTTATTCAATAAAAGTTCAATTCTCATGTACGTATTTACAAAAAAATAAAATTAATTTGCAAAGAAGGATTTATTCAACTCAATTTGCCTACAGGATTGTTTAATTATTTTATTTTTTCTTGTGAATATAATGAGTCTAATAACATGTATAGTTTATGAAAATAGTGTTTTTTTTTTATTAATAATACAGGCTTCTCAATAAATAGTTTTGATTTGTCGACATTCCTTGTTACTTGCCAATGCAGGCTAATGACGTAATAAATAGGCAGTGGTTTCATTCTCTCCACTTCTTTTCAATCTCTATAGAAGTTATTATTGTCTTGAGAAATCGTTTACTAATAAGCCAATGAACGATGATAGTCTTAAAGCTCATCACTGCGTACCTTGTGATTATTGGTGGTAAAAACAGATGATATATTGCGATCATAAGCAAATTAAATCTACCGTGCTCTAGCGCAAGCAGGTGTTACATCTGTTACATGCTATAGTTTGCAGTACACAATTAACCTTAACTTTAAGAAGATAATAGAGAGTCAATCGATCACGATATCTCATTTAAAATAAGTTGAAACTGCCTGGCATTCCAGAACACAGTGATGTTTGTCAGGGCTACGGTATATCCTTATTACACATTATTCTCTTGAAGAGCATCGAAGAACAGAGTAAGTGCATGGTAAGCTGTTGGTGGTATTTTTTTTTTTTTTTTTGAAATATGTTGAAATAAATTACGAATAAATTTTACTTGCTACTTCAAAGACTTTGACTCTGTACCTGACCCGGCATTTTCAATGCATATTTTGGCATTGATTCGTTGGTAGTCAGGCCGCTCTAAAGACGATTGGATTGATTTAGTGAAAATCATGATTGTTTCGTAATTGTGACGAGTCCATAAGGGCCCATGGAACAGATTGGATCTGCCTCTGCTGGGTTCCGGTACAAGTAGTCGCTTAATGAGTGCAAGAGTTCTTTCCAGATAGGTTTCCATTTTATGGTGACTGGGTTTGGTTCTACCAATTGTCGTCTGGATTTATCGGAAGATCGATCAGGGCGAATGAGTAGAGTCCAGGAACTTTTGGCCTGCTGTCGAAGAGGTGGAAAAATTCAGTGCAGAGTGGTGATTGGATTTCATACTGTGCATTACTACGTAAAATCGCAGTCAAGTATCTGGGATGGATTGCAGCAGTACTATTGAAGGGTATTTTATGACGAGGACTACAACTGCCCATCCCTTGGTAAGAGGAGATTGAATACCCTGGGTATAGGATTCTTCAATGTTTTGAAATTTCTTTATTAGCTGACCTTCGAGAAGTTCTCCTGAGGTAGTAGATTCCTTACCGTGGACTTCTAGATTTATCTTGCATTTTTTATTCTCTCCTTTCCTATTTTGTCTTTGCTTGGACGATCACAATGGGTCTGAAGGCTTTCGAGAGTAATTCTACCATTCTTTAGGAAATAATTTAACTTAACCTAACTTATTATTAAATTTAGATGTTTGTTTACGAATATAAGATAAAAAGGAAGTTTTCAAGATCTTTAAAGTTAGCTAAAGTATTGAGTCACCTACTTTATTCAACCTTATGATGTTAGGACAATTCATTATGCTTAATAATCGATACCCAACTGTATTATAACTTCTTAAATATTAAAATTTTTTTTCATTATATGCATTTATTGAATACTTTTTGTGATTTTCAACGATAACATTTACTATAACATTGCTAAATACATGCACATATTCTGTTAATTTATAATACACATTTAATATTAAAATAAAGTCTTTATATGTATGTGTGTTTAGTTAAAACCTAACAACTAATTTACACGGAAGTCTTAATCTTAAAAATACACGGCAACAATACTCATTTACGCAATCAAACCGGTGTGTAAAAGAAATTAGTTTTTAAATCCAGTGTGTTAACTGCATTGTACCATCTTCAGTTTTTTGCGTGTCCATTACACTCATTTGACGTACTAAACGTTTCATGGACGGTCGACTTGGACGACTGCCATCCAAAGGCGTGCGTTCATCTATTATGGATTTGGGTCGTTGGCGCATTGAGCGTCGTCCACCGCTCGTTGATGAAGAAGCATTCATTTCTAATTCAACATCAGATGCAGTATTCGAATGTAAAACATCTAGATTTTCATAGGATGAGGGCTGAGAAGTAGATGATTCTGCAGTTTTACAATGCAGACATGCATTTACGGTCCATTCTTTGCCAAACTCCTCACCTTCTTCAATGGTTTGCGGCAGACGTTGGTGTAAAGTTTCGGGCAAACGAAGACCAGTTATGCCGCCAAGCATAGAGACAAAACCCATTATAACCAATGGCAGTTTTAAATTTTCTTTACCCTACAGGAGTAGTGACATCAAAATGGAACTAAGTACTCTTGTAGCTATTAGCACTTACCAAATAAGTGACAAAAGGTATCACAATTAAACCAAGACCTCCTACATAGCTAGACACGCCAATACCTATGCCCCGAACCTGTGTAGGATATAATTCGCCAGCAAATGGATAAATAATTAGAAATGAAGCAGAAAGTAAAGCTTTAGAAATCAAATATAAAATTAACGTTTCATCGACGCTTCCAGCTCCGGGTATCATAACAGTTAGTAACACAAGCTCGCTCCGGTAAAACAGATGTATTTTATACATTCACTATAAAATCATAGTATGCATTACCTAATACATGGCAAACTAAGGCCATCACGTCCCAGCAATCATTAAATACCAACATACTAAATAACTGGGGTATCAACCACAGCCGTAGAAAGAAACTGACATACTGTATACTACCAAGCGATGGACCATAATAGCTAAAGCCCAAATAAACCGTTCATTAGCAAACCAACTCATGTGATTAAAATCGTTTGTTTTAAAGCTAATTAGTGTGTCATGAAAGATAATTTGATTAATATAATTCTTTATAGAGCAACGAAATACCTTGCTAATCGCTAACCTACATTAACTTTTTCTTTTTCTTTAAGTTACGCGTGATATTTGGCTTAGTTTGTTTTTAATTGCCGGAACATTGATGGACCATTTTACGTGCCATATAATTCTAGATATTTTAAGCTCTTCTAAACGACCACGGCATCAACCAACCATCTAGGTGATTCAGAGCTTACGATATAGTATAGAAAGTATATATAAAATGTACTGAAGTGTAGATACGATAGTTTAACCCATCTCTTTCTAAATTAGGGACCACAGATAGTACTATATGCCTGATGTATAAAAGTGCAAGCATGTACGGTACAAACGAAGATAACTTCTCACCACAAGTCAAGGGCTTAAATATTAAGAAAAATACTGTACATACAAAAATGTAATAAATCTATGCAATAAAAGGATAAAAATGAATTTTTCAACAAACATATTCTCTCATAATCGGGAAATAGTCCTAAAAAAAAAGGAATTGACATGAATGGGACCTAATGGTTTAAGGATTTCAAAAAGTATGTTGGTTACTGCGGGACTATTTAGGATCATTATATCGTGGCGAATATCGGGCGAATTCAAATAACACAAAAAATGCAAGTTATCGACCAAAATTACGAGTCACGATCAAATAAACCAAGTTATCGGCTTAAATATCCAAGACGCAAAAAGTGTAAGTCATCGGTCCAAAAGATGCACATCATCGACAAAAAACAATGCAAGCATCGACCAAAAAAAGAAATGCAAGTCATCACCGAATAAATGTAAGTCATCTTCCAAAAATGCAAGTTCTCAAGACCAAAAACAATGTAGGCTTCGACAAAAAAAAAAGATAGTGAGCCTCGATTAAACAATGCAAGTCTCAACTAAAATAAGTAAGTCATCGTCAAAAAAAAGCAAGTATCAAACCCCAAAAATCTAATCCAAAATTCAAATTGAAACTTCTAAAGCTATCAAAATGCAACATAATACATATATTTCTGTTTACTTACATATATAAGGAATTTGATAGACGCCGGTATGGTAAGCGTCCACAATAACACGGACTACCAGCCCATGTCCAAAAACCCTTTACTCAACGAAGTTTCAAACTTCACAAGAAGGACGTAGCTAAGCATGTGAATAGTGGAAGTACGGCGGCCAGCACGATCTTAAGTAAACCAAATTAGATACACACAATGGGACACCAACGTTTAAGGCTGCCAGCCTATGTAGAGGTAGATATCTCGATCGCCAAACTAATCAAACTAAAATCAGTAAAAATAAGGAAATTTTGATAAGATTAGTAAAAAAGAAAAGGGGAGGGGTCCTCTAATTATGTTATATGCATATTATTAGCAAGACTAATATGATTTAAGGAAATAATACTACATGATCCATATCTACTTGGCTTTACCTAATTCAATGTAATGCTAATGTATGATTTTAGCCATTTGCTTTTGAATATGTATAAAGAAGTCTATACATCTATAACTGACTTGAAGACCACACTTCGGTGGATTATACCCCAGCCCTGATGCATTAGCACGGCCAACGTTATTCGGTTCTATTATTGTTTTATTGGTATTTTCATATTTCCACCCATTGATGGACATAACTAGACATTTACTATTAAACTGGCAATCATGTTCCTAAAAAAAAAAACCAAAACAAAACAAAACCAGACAAAACAAATAAAACATAAACAATTTGTAGTGATATCCTTTCTTAGTACATATAACTGTTTCAGTCCAGCAATGTAATGTCAAATCCATTCCAATTTTCTAATATGGTCTCTTATTACTTTTCATCATGTTCGATTATGAATGAATGAATGAAGATAACATTATTACCATATCTGGCGGATGGCCAGACCTTTTCCTTTGTTCCAATGGGTATATAAGCAATTCTGGAATCTACACAATACATGCCTCGGCGTGTACGGACATAAAAGTTATTTGAAGGCACAAAAGCCACAAGGATACAAGCAGGCAAACATATGCAAAAACCCATAGCTTTTGATATTTGCCAAATTCTCCAATTGTCGGCAATATGTCTCCAAGTCGAAAGTCTCCTGCAATGTAATAGGATAAGAATTAGTTTGCAAGGTTTCTAGGTATTCAAATGAGCATAAACAATTTACATCCTCTTCATCTGTATTGGTTTAGCTTGAGCTTTATCATATATTGAATCGTCACATACCACATAATCACCATCATCTTCTAAAGACATTGCAATTTTAAAAGTTTCTTTGTGTGAAAATTTTTTTAACTATTTTGTACGAACATTTAACAAAAACTAACATTTGTCAAGTGGTAAGGTGGACAGCTGAAAGTAACCATGGAAGACCAATAACTGCAATTTGACAATTCTGTTTTTGTTGTTATATTTTTGCACTCTTTCCACTGCATGTTGTTTAATGCAATCGCAATAGTAGAAATATTTTGTTTTCAAATACTTAGTCAAAGCAAATTGCTCTTCTTCTCTTTCATTTTTATTTCTTTTCTTTGTGGCTTATTCTAATGAATAGGAATAACTGGCAAACGGCAAAAAAAAAACAGTTTTTCAGTTTTAAAATCTTAATTATACGATTGAACTAGATAACATGCACAAAGAGTTGCTTTTAAAATAGCAATTTTATTAAAGATTGTAGTATAAAGTCTTCAGTGAGGATTGCAATCTAACTTCTCACACCAATTATGTTGTGTGCATTATTTTTTGTATACATGATTGTCGGGAACTACGGTTTAAAGCCAATTCCGCCCAACAGATTTTTGATAAAATTTCCATGGCAATTTGATTTACTCTCAGAGTTGTTGCCAGAAATCTGCTGAAAAGAAGTCACTAGAGAAATATTTTTTAGTATTTCGTTTTACTGGAGATGCCTGAATTGATGTTTGAGCCAAGGCCTTAAGTGCAATAAGCCAGCTTATTACCTACCAGACTACAACGACATCATTCCATTGGAAAATATTGCTAAAATATATGAATTTTCTAAACATCACGCCCTCAGTTAAAGCTTTAAGTGCAAAAAGTAGGGGGAATGATATTAAAAATGGGCTCTAAGAAAAGAATATCGTGCAAATAAGAAATTTAGCTGTTAAATTAACACGTTGACTGCCATGGCAGTTTTCAAAAAACTTGCCAAAAATGGATCATTTTCATTTTTCGCATTATATTACTACGGTCCTAGAACAGATCACGAGATATCCTGTAGTTGGCAGTCAACGTGTTAAAAATTAATCAAAGTCTTCTTATCAAAGAAGAAAATTATGAAATTTATATCCGTCGAAAACGAACCTTATAGTCGCGGCTAAAGGAAGCTTGTTGGTAAAAACTTTGGATTTACTTTCAGGAACTGCGGAAAAAATCTAAGAACAGATGCTCAAATTTAGCTAAAATCATTGGCAGTACAAAGATCATTTAAAGAAAACGATTTTCTCAGCAAAAGACCATGCAATTATTTGAGGTATTAGACTTAAGGCATCGGTTTAAACCGCAGGCCAGACTTTCCCCAGCAAAACGAAATGTAAAAAATATTCCTTCCGCGACTTCCTCTCGCTCGGAGGCGACTTTAAACTGTAGGTCTCATCATTCATGTATAAAATTAACAAACACAATATACAATCAAAGAAAAAAGTCTACATACACGGTTGTCTACATAAATTTCGATAATTTTGATGTTATTTTTCCAATATTTTTTATGTTATATAATGTTACAAATCAGCGGGAAAAATGTCTACGTACACTTGTGCCTGCATACAGTTGTATATGTAGACGTTTTTCTTTGACTGTAAATGGCGTGAGAAGCTATATCTTAATCTTAACTGAAGGGTTATAAGAACGTAACTTATGCTTATGCTCTGTATGTGAATTTTTTTTCTTGTTTCTTTGTAATATTCCATACTTTTCTATCTCATCATTTTTTTTAAATATGTTTTGTTACCATAAAAATAGAATTTTAGAGAAAATTTTAAGAATGTTTTTCTTAGATTAGTTTTTTAAGAAATTAACTCGGACTTTTAGATTTTGAAGAAATGTCACGTATCGTAGAGTTTTTTACACCTGACTGTATACATGTACATACATAAACAACATAAGCTGAAATGATTCGATCTAAAAATTCTAAAGAGACTTTTATGCTTAATTTTTCAATCCAGTAATATATAGGCATTATTGTTTCATATTACAGAGCATTGGACTGCTATGGATGACATGTGTATTACAAACCACATGCGATGAATATGTTATCGGTAGACGTACGTCATTTGCATGTTACAATATGCTTCATATACTTCAGTGTTAAATTAATTGTTTTTTTTTAAGTTCGTTTCTTAAGTCTTCAGTGGGCATGTATTTAAACAAGTTTGTTGCTTAAGTCTTTTTTGTTATTTTTGTTTCTCTCAATTTCGTTGAAATAATTCTAACGAATAAAACACTTTCTATAGACATTTAGTTAAAAAAAAAGTAATTTATTTATTAAAATTCAACATAATTTTTTTTTTAATTTCCAATCATTTTTTAATCATCATGTTTACTACCTAGATTTAATTTTAAAAATGGTTTACTAAAGTGATACAATTCTTTTGTTTCATTTTAGTTTTATTGCCAAAAAAGGATTACAAAAATTGTAATTTATGAACTCATCCATTAAACAAAAGGCATGTAAATATTTCCTTGTAAATGCTTAGCAAAGACACTTTCAATTGGAATTGCAGTCGTTAATAAAATAAGTGAACAATAAAGACTTAATAAATGTTTGTATTCATACGTACGTTAGTTTTAAGCCTATGACCATTAGCCGGTTTATATGTACATATATAACGCTACACACTTTAATAAAATACTATGGACTGGTATACTTGGTGCATAGCACCTGGAAAAATTCAATTGAATTGAAAAAAAAAAATATAAAAAAAAACAAAAACCAAAGAGTAAAACTCATGTAGATTTCATGTTTCATACGTACGTACGTACACATATGTACGTACCTACATATAAAACAACATTTAGTATTTTAGCCATTGACTTTGAACCAGGTCTCAAATGAATGAAACGATATCAAATGCATGTGTTAAAAACGTATTTTTATTTTCGATTTTTTCTTTTAAAAATTTTTTTTTATTCATCAGCATATAATGGTAGCAAGGCAAGATCAATAAATGAAATTAAAACAAAGGGAAGTTAACTAATGTACATAGTTTTGTGTATTACGAATTTTGGGGTATTATATTTAAAAAATATATTCGAGCAGACTTTGTTTAAATTATAAAAAATAAGAAAATTAGTATGTTAAGGGGGAGCAGATCAAACATAGGGTCTAAGGTTTCATTCTTAACGGCATACACCTAAACCATCAAGTAGGCTTGCTGGCCGCTTTTCTTTAATAGATACCTACATGCTATTGGACGTTTGTATCTGTTTAACATTGAGACGAATTAGGTGTAGTATAATAAATATTAGGATGCTAAGCAGTGTCATAAAAAGTGTTCCAACGTTTTGCAAGCTTAGCGACATTCCCTGCTTTTCTTATTTTATACCACGATAGTACTATGCTGGTGTATACGTAAAACGAGTGAGTACAGTCATTAGTGTAGTTAAGTCACCCTTATTTAACCTTAAAATACTCATGGTTTTCCATTCATTGGGATCGATTTGGTTATATTTGTAATCCTTCCTAGTCTGGCATTGCTCAACAATTGTCGATGTGACGTTTTTAGTGAGCTTTCTCAGATTGGTCTTCAAGGCACTAAAAGCCTATGGGCTTATTGCACTGTTAGACAGAATATTCGTTTCTTCATGTTTCTTCATCATTCCATGATGTTTGATTCCTATTTGCATCAAATTAGCTTGGAATCAGCAATTTCTCGAATTTTCTCTTGAAAATTAAGATTTAATTGATAATCTTAAACAAATTTGAAGAAATTTCTTGAAAATCCTATCGAGTTTGAACATCTCTATGTCTGTGTTATAAAGATATCTTTGAGATTCCAATTCCGGTTTAAAACTTACAAGCTAAAGATGATTTTGCATTCTGTGGAAAACTGAATTGAAGTCTTTAATGTTGTTACTATCGATCTTTATCCAGATTAGAATACGATAGAAAAGAAAAAATAGTTTTTGAAATTTAAAAAATTAAGAGTTTGCTATCCAGAAAACAGGATTAGGACTGAGGGACAAACATCTCTTATCAATGCATACCATACAACGGACTAATTTCAACATTGGCTTCACAATCCCATGAAAGAATTCATTCTGAAGACGCCTGAGGTATGATCTCCAAGGGAGTATAACGATGACCATGGAAAGTTTACAAGTTTCAACGATATTTTCTTAGAGGGTGTTATTTCTAGGCAACAATAAATGACAATCTTATTGGGCAATGCTACGCTGAACGACATATCTGATTATCTGATACTTTCTTAAAGGAACGACAGGTGAATGAAATCACCGTCAGATATTTTCGGTGATTTCCTCTCAGCAGATTTCTGGCAAAAACTCTGAGTGCAAATTAAATTGCCATACAAAGTTTCTCAAAAATCTGTCGTTCGAAGTCGATTTTAAACTGTAGGTCCCGTCACTCATGTATAAAGTAAACACACACAACACAAGTGGTGTAAGACACTAGGTCCATAACCCTAAGTGCAGGGTTGTAATGACCAATTATGTATGAATGTATGGATATTTGCTGCAAATGTTGTCTTAAATGTCTTAACTGAAGCGCATCTTTATTTTATTGCTTTTTAGTTAGCTATACTTCCCTTACAGTCCGATTTTGTTCATGTTTAGCTCATGGAAAAAAAGGAAAACAAAAAAAAAAATGAACACTTTTTTAGACCATTGGTAAAGACATTTAATTGATTAATTTATGATGCGGCATATACAATGATAATAGTTATGGTGGCATACGATGACTTTATGCTTTCATGGCCAAATAAGAAGTGTTGCAAATCCCAAGTAAAATAAAATAAAACTCTTAAATAAAGATAGTAACTGGATTTGTAGATTTTGAATACGAAACTAAAAGATATATTTGCCTTGTCTTAACACCACAGATGAAAATTCTTAATACAAACTACAATTATGCTTTTTATACAAATCGTAAATCGTTGCTATGGCTTAAATTAAGAATTATTTGGTTGTCAAATTGGGTTGTTACATATCATTAGTAATCGGAATATTGCATTGAATAAGTGGTTTTGTAAACTGAAGTGCTTACGTTAGTAACAGAAGTCGGCGCCAGTAAAAAGAAAATAAACCGAGGACTGTTTACAGTCTGGTTCTGCAACACATACATACATACATAATTGGCCATTACAACCCTTCAGTCAGGATTACGGCCTAGCTTTTCATACATACACATACACATACATCGTGAAAAATTTTGGTTTCATAAAAACAATGCATCATGTATGCTTACAAGACTGAATTGCTTATTATTTGCAGCTAAATATTGCACAAATTCTGTTTGAGCCTATTTGACTAAACCTGGATACAAAAAGGATGTTTGATGTTTGGGTTTTATTCAGATTGATTTTCTTGGTCAAACGGATTCATGAATTGTTGTGACAAGTAGTTACACGAATGGCTCTAGAATTGGAGATAGAACGGGACTGAGTTTCTATACAGAAGGACAAGAAACCAAACTTTGCCCTTGTCTATCGGACCGTAATAAGATTTTTCACGCGGAGGTACGCATGATTATAAAGTGTATGATCTGGTCTAGTAATCATTTGGTAAGCTTAATAGATAATCAAATGATAATACATACATACATACATAATTGGCCATTACAACCCTTTAGTCAGGATTACGGCCTAGCTTCTCATACCACTTATGTTGTGTGTGTTAATTTTATACATAAGTGGCGGGACCTACAGTTTAAAGTCGCCTCCGAACGACAGATTTTTGAGAAACTTTTCATGGCAATTTTATTTACTCGCAGAGTTTTTGCCATAAATCTGCTGAGAGGAAGCCGCCGAAGAAATATTTTTTTCATATTTTACCTTTGATGTCTGACCGGGGATTCGAACCCTGGCCTTTCGTCTAATAAGCCGACGCACTATCTACTAGACTACGGTGACTTCAAATGATAATAAGGACAATAATATCCAGGAATATGAAATCAAAGACTGTTCTGGAGTGAAAAAAAACGATTAACAATTACTCCATGGCTGGAACGATACGTATTACATGGGTCCTTAGACATCGTGGAGTGATAGAAATTGAGGCAGCGAATATTATGGCTAACGGAGCTAAAGTATTACATACGATAAGCTTGGATAACCCAATGCGTTTCAGTATATTAAAGATCAATGATACAGTAGATGGAGATAAAAAAAATACTTTGGGGGGATTCTATTGAGAGGAGATCCACGAGTTTTTGAAAGGTAAATAAGGGCGACCTGACTATGAGTAATGAGCGTACTCAGGGGATACTCCGCCTTACATTGTAACTCTGAACCGTATTGGCATGGTGTAAAATAATAAATACAGGGCATGTATTGAAAATATCAGGCCAATGGAGTACTTTTTGTGTTATTGGCCATCTTTCGTAAGCTCAAGATCCCTATATTTTGGGAATGGCAATGTACTATGACATAAGTCATCCCAGTGGAATGGACTGGATGAAGTTAAGGACCTTTGTATGAGGTACAGACTTCCTACAGAAAGTTAGGTGGTATTCTTTAGCGTGGGCTTGTCACATTAAGGTTTACATGAATGACGATAGAAAAGAGACCTTTGGTTGAATGACAATAGAAAAGAAACCTTTTGTTGGTCTGCTCTCCTTCAATCCACCCTCCTACCTGTTTTATACGAGTCAACTCAACAAACCTCATAGATCGATATACTATCTGGAAAATAAACTAAAATTTAACAATCAGATGAAAGCGTTTGTGGTCTAATCGTGTGGACCCGGAGCTTACTAGAAATATTGATTATCATCTTAAGACCAAAGTCCTAAGTCGGATCAACAAAAAATTGATTTTAAAAAATTTCTGATTTTGTTTCCATCCATTCTATATAGGAATAACTGACGTAAAAATAAATTAAACATTTCATCTGATCTGTAGAGTATTTCGACGGTGTTCCATTGTGTACGACATTTACTGTTCGTTTGCATACAATAATTGCTCTTGTTGTTATTGCATTGCGAGTCGAATCGTATTTATTTCGAGTTGTGTTGAACATGACCAGTGGTTAGTTCGGTAAGTTGTTGGAATATTGAGTG
>QOCX01005758.1:599-12346 GCA_005959815.1 Sarcophaga bullata | reverse complement strand
ACAGATCGGCCAGCGCGACCTATATACCATGGTTAGTACAATATATCACATACATAATGGGTCATTGCAACCTTTCAGTTAGAATTACAACCTAGCTTCTCACGTCACTTAGTGTATGTTAATTTTATACATAAGCGGCGGGAGTTACAGTTTAAAGTTGACCCCGAATGACAGATTTATGAGAAGCTTTTAATGGCAATTTTATTTTACTCTCAGAGTTTTTTCAGCAATCTGCTGAGAGGAAGTCGCCGAAGAAATGTTTTTTCATTTTTTGTTTTTAATGTCCGACCGGGAATACGAACCCTGGCCTTTCGTTTATTAAGCCAACACAATATCTACTAGATGACGGCGACTGAGAGAAAGTTATCGAAGATTAAGTTCGAAGAATATTATTTTTCATATTTCGTTTTGTTGGGAGATGTATGACCTGGGGTTTGAATCAAGGCCTAACATCTAATTAGGCCACACTCATACTGACAACGGCCCCCATAACCTATTCACTTGTTTGTCTCTGGAACACTCGAGCCCCATAATTATTTCTTCGAGTTTACCAAGATTAGTGAAATAGGTAAGTTTGTAGGAGACCAAGGCATTTACTTCCTGATCTTCTATTTATGCATTGCATTGTGTTGGTTTACATGAGAGATAGTTATGGGGATAAAAAAGAGGACGGTATGCATAGTGAATATATTTTCTTAAGCCAATGTGTAGATACCCTTCCCACCTTTTTTCGCGAATTGTTTCTCAGTAATAAACGATACGCCCACGCCTCGGCACTTGAAGTTTATCTACTTCCACGCTAGCGCCATCGTAGCCATTCGGGAACTCTCGTTATAGAGGATGCTGGTCATTGTATGCAGTAATGTTTTCTTCTCTTCCTGTGTCCATGTTAATTTTATTTGAAGTCCTTTTTAATGCGTAGCCTAGAAATACAATGCCCGTATAGCTTCAGTACGTTATGCTAGGTTCACTTTTAAATAACGGCATCGGACATCAGTTTTTTTAATAAATTCTGGATGCTCATGTACGCTAAACTCTGCCACTGTCTTTGCCTCGGCTTTACATGTCGTATAAACAACAGTGACAGTGTGTGACAAAAAGAAAAAAAAAAGAGGAAAGAAAGGAAATAAAAAATCGGGTCGAGGTTAGTCAGTCAGCCAGTCATTGGTGCTGCATACCAAAAAGGAAGAAAAAAAAAGAAAAACTGACAGCCTAAGATTCTATTCACATTTCAGTATTTTCTTTATCAATGTTGTTGTAAACCTTTTCAGTTTTCCTTTCATTTTTTTTCCCTTTTTCTTTTATTTTTTTCTTCTCTCTCTTTCTATGGCTGCGTAGGCATTGCATTTACTATTCCACATTCATGGTTCAATACATGTTTGGATACACAAAGCATTTTAGTACAACAATAACAATAAAAATAAAATTTGTTTTATGAAAACAATAACAACAACAACAACAACAACAAGATGAAGAACAATATTAAACGAAGAATATTTGTAAAAGGAATGAAAAATTTATTTTCAAAGAGTTTGGCAAACATAAACAGTGAACTCACGCAGACGTTTAACAACGCGCAATAGTTTTTGTTTTTGTTTTTGTTTTTTTTTCATTTTAATTTTAGAAAAGAATTTTTAAAGGGGGGTAAAAAGGGTTTACTAAGATGGTATATAAAGTGTTCTACATAAAATCAGATGATCAAGGAATTTTTGCAAAGATTTTTTTATTAAAATTTATCATCCTTTGGCATTGGTTGGCATTCATATTTCTAGATTTTTAAAGGTACAAGAATTATAACGCAAATAGTTCTTAATGCAGACATTAGCATACCTAACGGAAATAGATTTAAGACGTCTTAGGCTGTTATTGCCTGGGATCAACGAATTGTTCCCAAACCACGAGAAAGCATTGGATGACACGTATGATGTTAGGGAGCCCTGTCCATTGCCAGTACACTAGCATTATAAGAAGATTTTACAGAAGAGTAGTTAGAATGATTCGTTATGTCTTGAGTTCAGAATTATGACTTCCGTAGGGCATTTACTACTCTAGAAGAGAATGCGAATGTTTTTTACTTACGCAGCAACTGGTTTATTTTCGCCTATCTTAGTGGCTTAAGTGGCGTAGAATTCATTGATGTTCAAGGAATTTTTCGTTTCGTGAGAATTTAAAATTCAATGGGACATACATACGTACCAGCCAAATAGGATAGGACCTTTTCCTCAATGTATGAATATGCATACTGAATACTTCGA
This sequence comes from Sarcophaga bullata, assembly GCA_005959815.1. Lineage (NCBI taxonomy): Eukaryota > Metazoa > Arthropoda > Insecta > Diptera > Sarcophagidae > Sarcophaga > Sarcophaga bullata. The sequence goes on along the minus strand of QOCX01005758.1, from coordinate 10,091 downwards.
ATCATACTCATAATTTCGGATACTTATAGGCATTCATACTTATTTTAATACATACTCATACTACTCATATTCAAAGTTTGAAGTCTCATCATACTCATACTTAACCTAACACATGAGTTTTTTGATTTCTAATCCCCATGACTCACACACATAAAACAATCACCGAATAAGTATGAATCGCATACGATCTCTACAATACTCACTAGAAGGTTAAGTGTTTGCTCTGTTTGCTGCTTTGTGTTTTTTTGCTTGTGTGTCTTTTTGCTTTTGTTGTAAATGCAACAATAACTAAGACTGTCGGGTCACTCGAATCATTTATGGTTATTTTATAAGGATTTTTCGAAATTTTTGAATCTAAATGAGCAGGAGTATGAATCAAACAACATTTCGAACGGTAGAGTAGTTTGATGTCAACGTTGTGCTCATACTCATTGCAACTTGTACTTATAAATCAACTTTGCAGTGTGAGTACGAATGAATCAGAGCACATACATACTTAAATTACAATATTATTCACTCACTCATACTCAAAATTTCATGAGTACGTTAGAGTAGCAAAAAAGGGATTCATTGCTCTGATCTCTGATACGTACACACATAATTGATCATTACAACACTACAATCAGGATTACAACATAGCTTCTCATACCAATTATGTTGTGTGCCTCAAATGTATACATGAGCAGCGGGATCTACAGTTTAAAGACGATTACGAACGAAATTGTGAAACTTTTTCATGGCAATTTTATTTACTTTTCAGAGTTTTTACCAGAATCTGCTGAGAGGAAGTCGCCGATGAAATATTTTTTTCTTATTTCGTTTTACTGGAGTTTGAACCCTGACCTTACGTCTAATAAGCCAAAACTACTGCGACCACAACATATCACTTCTTCTTAATCTGCAACCACCTGAAGCAGTAGAATGTGAAGGCATACACCACTCAAATTGATTAAGGAAGGCTTAAGGCTGTTATTGCTTGGAACCAGCAAATGATCGTTAAACCACGATTTGAATTGAAACATATTTCCATGAGGAATAATTTACAACATCGTGCTGATATAAAGAGGTAAGCTTTAACAGCTTTTGTCAGCCAATGTAATTGAATTCTTTCGAAATTTTCTATAAAGTAGTGGTCTAGTTGGTATTGTTTGGCCTTTAAATAAGAGCCCGGGTTCAAATCCTCATTTCTCGAACGAAACGAAATATAAAAGAAAATATTGAGTTTCTCCAAATACTCCTCCTGGTAAAGCCGAAGAATAAATGAATTGACGGGAAAAGTTCCTAAAAATTTAAATCGTTTAATGTCGACGGTTAATGTAAGTCTTTTCATCAAAGAAAAAATTAACGACACACAATCGTGGGGCTGTAACAGAAAGCAAGTTGTAATTACTGACTAAACTGCTATAAGGGTTGTAATAATAGTGAGTGGTGGTAAGAGTGTATCAAATGAAAATACATGCCATATTTTCTGGGCTCTAAGCCCCCATTAGAGCTGTAGGGAGAGAGAGAGAGAGAGAGAGAGAGAGAGAGCCATGCTGACATACTGCCGAATGTCCCTGCTCAGCGATAGTCAATGCATTATCGGATCATTCTCTTAGCTTGGTTTTAATGGACACACAAGCAGACAATTAAAAGTATTTACTCTCTGCCGATACTAAAGCAAATATAAGTTCCCGCTAGGTTTCCATGTACGTTTGGCTAACTCCTAGGGTTGAATGCTTTTCTATATCGCGTACACCTTTTGGGTCAAAACTAATGTATTTAAATGTAATAACAATTTAAAAAACGTTAGAGTGGTTATATGTGTCGCTGTAAGACTTATTTGTGGCTGGCCCAATCTTGAGTTCTTTTTTGTTTACCAAAGGCCTGATGAGTTGCGCAAAAGCAAAATTGAAATAAAATTTTAAAAATTTTTATAAAAAAAATTTAAGTTTTTTGTATAAAAGCACAATTTTAATTTAGATGTTAACCGGGTGGACGGCAGTGAAGCTTTATTGGTTCTTTTAATATTTTGCATGCCTCTCAACAGCTTTTTTCTCGCAATGCTCTTGTAGCATCAGTTCTCCAATCGGATTTATGCTGCAAATAAATACTGTTTGCTGTTGCTGTATATGAGGCATCCCCTCTCTCCTCTCTCTTCTCTCTACTCCCTCGTATTCACCCTCGTCTCTCTCTTTTAGGTTTTGGAAATTTGCAAACATTATCATGGTAAAAAAAATCTCCTCTTCATCGAACTCATCTTCATTGAAGGTTTTTTTTAATCCTATTTCCCTCCGGGGTAAATGACAATTGTCAGACCCACCATCACTCTACTGTTTTCAATTGTTTTTGATTTCACTTGCAGTTCGCTTTTGTTTTGTTTGTATTTCTCTTTTATTTCATTTTCCTGGTGAACCGGAAGATGTTATGTGTAGCGTGTCGTTTTAATTATTTTTATTTTTTTTTTACCATAAAAAAATGTACCGAAAACATTCAAATTCAGATTCAATTGCAAATTGCTCGTATAGCATATGTAAATTGATAAGATGTAGTATACATACAACTAATTAATAGATAAAATTATTTATATTATTTAATATGAAAAAAAATTATGGTTATATACGCTAGTATAATTCGATACGATGTCGAATGGATTGTTTTGTTTTCTGTAAACTGAATTTAAAGAAATAAGGCCCCTCCCCCCTTATTATGTTATGTTGCCGGAGATAGATTTCTATCACAATCAACTTGTGGCTGAAATCACTCATAATATGTTATACATTCGAATGTGTATGTGTCTGTGTACAAGTATTTATTTTATAAATCAAGTTTTTTTTTTTGATTGACCTATTCGAAGACATTTTGTTTCCTGATACGGGTTTCACTAGATTGTCCTGAGCATATTGACATTTGCTGGAGGGATATCTTTCTACATAAAAGAGAAGAGAATCAAAGCGGAAATAAAATAACCTCACATCAATAGATTTTTTTACTCTTTACGCTTTTGTGTTAAATGGAAAAAAAGATAAAAAAAAAAAACTGTTAAAGGATAGAAAGTTACTTTCAATTTCATATACATGGATACCCTATATTGGCAAGTATTTAACCACGCCCTTACTATCAACAGTGAGCACTAACTTCTTCTGCCCCGAATTGAATGATCTGAATAGCAACGATTAGTGGTTTCAGTATGACCTCGATATGTGCCATGCAGCTCATGCCATGTTGGTTAGTCTGTATGAGCAATTGGATGCCTTGGGCAACTCACATGTTTGTTATATAAACTGACCACCGAGATTGTGCTATTTGATCCTGTTAGACTTGTTCTTGCGAGAGTTTCCTAAGTTCGACGGGGTGTATGTGAATAAGATTCAAACCACAGCGCTCAACATAACTCATACCATTAAGTATGATAAGTCGCAGATATTTGCTGAAGGAATTAAAGGCCGCTGTGGTGGCCTTTAAAGTCAGCATAGCCCGTAACATTTTCATTTTTTTCAGTCTGCCATTTCAATTCAGTCTGATTTATTCATTAAGGTTCCGGAAAAGTTTGTATTACGGATGCGCTACACACATGGAACCCTAGGCGAGCATTATATTCCACACATAATGGCACCAATAGGGGCTCCAAAATAAATAAAACTTCTTGAATGCTCTCTCTCACACACATTTTGTTATTTAAAGAAAAAATTAGAATGTGCTTGATGAAAGACCCGATACATAAGGGATATTAACATACTTAGTGATTCGGTCATAGAACAGATGCTTTACATCTGTAGGACTTAGCCTGAAGCCATAGTGATTATGTTCGATAGTGGGAGCTTGTCTTTCACTCAAAGCAAGTTCACGCGGTGACCCATATCGCCCATTTTGTTACCAAGTGTGAGGTAAGGCCACTTGCATTATCTCTTAGTAGTGAGTGTGAACCATCCACGAGCTCCGGCTGAAATCGGCCAGTTTTCCAAGTGACCAGACCTTCTGAAGTTCCACCGATTCCGTTGTTTCCGCATTTTTTCAGCTTCAGCAGTAATCTTGGTAGGGCAGTCCAAATATCCCTTTAGAATTTCTTGTAAAGTGCGAACCGTTTTCTTGTCGAACTCAAGTGGTTGCTTGATGTTCCCATCGGACATAGCAGTTTTGAAATTCGGCAACCAGGCATACATAATTGGTCATTACAACCTCTCAGACAGGATTACGACCTAGTTCTCCACATTACTTATGTTGTGTGTTTTAATCGTATACATAAGCGAAGGGATCTACATTTTCAAGTCGACTCCGAACGACAGACTTTTGAGAAACTTTTCATGGCATTTCAAGACTTTCAGAGTTTTTTTAACGGATATCTGCCAATCGCTGGCTTGCTGAGGAAGTCGCCTAAAACTTTATTATTCATGCCGTTTTGTTGAAGATGTCTGACCTGGGCTTGAACTATGGATTCGCGCTTTATAAGCCAACACGCTATACTAGTCACACTACTAGACTAGGGTGGTTCAACCATCTGTGGTTGTTGATTCCATGCTGCTTTTCTAACTTGAAAAAGTATCTTGTTAGGGCGCGCATATACGCCCATAATACTTCGATTCCTGAGGAGTAAGAACCATAGGTATTTCTATGAAGTTGAATTTAAGTTCAGATCGATTGCGATGCGCTCTTCTACTTCCATCACAATGCAAGTCTGAAATTAAATTCCAAACCCTATCAGCATTTTGCGAGATGCTTCCCTGATTCTTGTTTGCCCAAACCCATTACCGATATAGACCTGAAGTATGGGGCTCCAGTACTAGTAGATTGTTAGCGTCGCCATTTAATTTTTTATTACTTTTGGAGTATCTAAGAGTCCTCCTATTCTGCTGAAACACAAATGCCGAGGGAGTGGCGTATTTTTTACTCGACATAATGTGCGGAATCCGAAGTAGTGTAGTGTACGGGATATTTGAAATTCTTCCATGACTAACTGCCAACAGAGAATACCCACTCAAATGATGCAGGTTAAAAAGAAAACAACAACAACAATACTTTAGCATCATCAGTATCGTTCTTATCATCAAGTGGTTAAAAGTGTCTGTGGAATTTCAATGGAAGAAATTAAATTGAAATTGAAAACGATACTCAACAGCAAATCTGGAAACTGTTACACTTTAATGGCAGTTTTTTTCGCCCCCTTTTTTCGTTTCAAATTATGTATGCAAATACCAGAAACCACACCCTCTGCCCTTATACTGTACAATAGAAGTTTAGAGAATTGAAATCAATTTTCAAATGAAATAAAAAAATATTTCTCTCTCTCTTTTTCTCTCTCTCTCTCCTGGATTGTAAAATGATTTTGAACGAAAAAAAAGGTCAGCGACAAGACATCGTTTTCTTTTTATAAACTTCCAATCACTGACAAAATTGTATGCAGAACATGAGTAAAAAGGTATCACAAATTCCTTACTCGACGATTTTAAGTGTTGTAATCATTACTGAGAAAGTATACGTAGGTAGTTTAAAATGATTGTAAATATATGGCAGTCTAGCAGGTAGTTGTTATTGCTTATATCATGAGAGCTCGTGGTTGAAAACTCCGCTAACATCATCATAAACCAAATGCCAGTTGTTTTCGAATAAAAATTCTAAGGCGTAAATAGTCAGCAGTTAGATTCTAGGTCCTGCCACTCATGGATCAAATTAATACACGCAACATGAATAATGTGTGGAGCTGGGTTGGAATCCAGACTAAACGAACAATTACGGTATGTAAGCAGCTATTAAACAGTATTAAGTAGCTATTACCATAATTTGCCTTTTTTGAAGGTAGCTAATGCGGATTATTAGCTGACAAACTCTTTTTGCCTTTATTTGGCGTCAATTCGCCTTCAGAAACAAATTTTTTTGACTGCTGTTTAGGGTATTATGTTGTGGTGTAACCATGTTATATGCGCGATTACTAAATGGCTCAAGTATTCGTCAATATTTCAGTTGAACAGCGCTTAACTTGCTATTGAAATTGTCACTCATTTCGGTTTGTGGTAGAGAAAGCAAACGGAAATCTTTCTCATGCCCTAGAAATCACTTCAACTTCAAAGCCGCTAAGCTCATGTAGGCCATCTATAAGCTACTCAAAATCTCCTACACTTTCAATCCTAGATTAGCAAACGAAAGTTCTGAGCTCTTCAGTTGTTACTCAGATACATCTACTGGAATTTCAAAACGATCGTCACCTACCATGCTAGGGCTCAAGACTAATTCTAAAAATTTATGGTGGCCCCGCTTAAGGACCAGGAAATTACAAAAGTCTTTGTATTATTTCCCTTCAGTTTTCAAATGATCTTCTCTTCGAGTGATTTGCGTAAATCAAGTTCTTTCGGCTCCAGGTGTGCTGCCATAGATATAGGAAAAAATGTTCAATTGGTTCATGTTACTGTCACGCATAGCGCCATAGTTTCTAACCATTAGGAGAGTAGACTTTGTGAGTGCTTTTGAGGAGTTTCTCTTAAGAAAAGAAGAAATCCTGCTATTTGTAGTCTTCTCGACACGCGACCTTTTTCAACTCCAATGAAATATGACTTGTGTCTCTTAAGAGAGAGTCTGTGGTTAGTGAAGTAACTAGTCCAGAAGAGCATGTATAGTAAGTAAAGATCGTTATTGATTTCATTTTTTCCTTAAATCAAGCAGTGGCTAAAAAGGAACTAAATAATGTGGGTGACTACCAACAGAGGCAATGTTGCCACTGTTGTCGCCTTTTTAGGAACCACTTTAACTTCTGCCCTCGATTTGGTTTTACCGACATAGAGATATGGTCAAACCTTCTACTGGAGCAGGTTTTTTCCCCAGGATTACATTTGACTGCATTAGGACAATAGTTCGCCATTTTTAAATAGGAAGTTATCGTAAGCCATACTGATAAGTATCCACAGACGAAGACATCGTATAAAATTGTGTATTGGCGGATAATACAGGCGGATTGATCGATCCTCTGCATTAAGAGTCTCCGGCTCATGCAGGAACAGTATGTGGAAAGGCAATTTCTGTAATATTCAGGAAGATGCCGATTAATATTCATGCGATTAAGCTTAATAGGCTCCTTTATAGCCAGGGGTGCAGCAGGGATGGATCCAGAGGAGAGCTTATAATCTATTAGAGCACGGACATACGTTCTGATTCTTGTGTCAAAGACAAGACAACATATAGATACATACATACATACGTAATTGGTCATTACAACTCTTCGGTTAGGATTACGTGTGTTAATTTTATACATGAGTTCCGGGACCTACAGTTAAAGTCCATTCCGACAACGTTTGTTGAGAGCTTTTTCAAGGCAATTTTATGTAACTGTAGAGATCCGCATCAAGATTACACGGTAAATGGAATGGAGTGGCGATCATAGGCGTTTCCAGCAATAGTCAAATTGGTTTAAGTTAACGCCTAGTCCCATGTATCCAGACTGCTCAGAGAGAACTTGAAAACGACGAAACTCTTATTCACGAATGCTGTGACAGATTCTGAATACGTAATGCATTGGAAAACGTTTTTGGCTACAAAACCAACAAATCGAATGACAAGTGGAATGCCGGCGATTCTATGCCACAGGAGTTTCACACATAACCGATATAATCGTAAAGAATATTGAGCACTACTACAACTGGAGTTGCAATGACAACTTGCAACTGGTCAAGCAGATGTTGCAGGCAGTCTGTAAATATGCGTGTCAGCGGAACTGTATATGAACATGATGTTTTGAGCATAATGCACCTGACGTAGTGGTCAATGGTTGGTCTTGGAAGAATTTTTGCCAAGTTATAAGTTAGTGGTTGGAAGGCACACAATATAAGCTTTTCATTGCTTTACACTGCGTTAAAAAAAAAACAAGTATAAGGATTTGTAGTCGCCATGTTTTTCTAGGAGTTGTGTTGCTGAAACCCCCACGTCAGACATCAGTCAAACAAAAGGACATGAAGAAATATTTCATTGGCGAGTGATCCTCAGCAGATTTCTGCTTAAAATCCCTGAGAGCAAATTTAAATTGCCCATGATAAAGTTTCTCAAACAAATTCTGTCTTTCGAAGTTGACCTTGAAACTGTATTTCCTGCCGCTCATGTATGAAATTAACGCATACAACATATGAGTTGAGAGAAGGTAGGTTGGAATCCTGACTAAAGGGTTGTAATAAGCCAATTATGTATGGATGTATGTATGTATGTATGTATGTATGTATGTATGTATGTATGTATGAATATGACTGCTGTTTTCTAAGATATCGAAATATTTAAGGATGTAAACAAAGCCCTTTTTACACACTGAAAGTATTATTTCTGCCTCTATTATAGTTGAATCAAAAACAATTTTTGTTTCTTTTTATCAGTAAATAACAACAACAAAAAAACAGGAGAGAGAAAGGCGAGAGAGAGAGAGAGAGAGAGAGAGAGAGAATATGAGAAGAGAAGTATAATATAACAACATTAGAAAAATTATTTCTTAATTTAAGCCAAAATTTATGGATATTTCTCTTACATATAGGCTACGTATAATAGATGGGTATGTAGCCTCATTAATCATTTTTAAATTGCTTTTGAAAATATCTCAGCTGGTTTGAAGTTTTGCCTATAATTTGATTTATTTTACATTATTTTAAAGGATTCTCTATTTAAAACAAAAAAAAAACCATCTTCTGCTACTCTGGTCTGCCTTTTTTTAAAGGGGCTCCGTCACAGTGCCTTCTAGATATTGGTATGCCCCACAATTACGTACGGTGTAATCGATTGTTGACTTTCAGAATATGATGTTACTTAAATTGATGCACATGTTTAATGTTATTTGGTTGTATGTGTATGATGTATGAATTTTATAAACTGAAATAAATTTTAATAAAAAAAAAAAAACGATTTTTTATTGGGTTTCCAAAATCATTTTACATCTCTCTGGTTTTCTTTTTTTCTTGCTTTTTTATTCCAAAAGAGCATTACTTTATTGAACATGGTAATAATCTTTTTAAAAAATTTACATTATAACATCATGAAATTAAAAAAAGTGTTTTCCAGTAGCAATGACATGCCCATTCACAGCCTGTTTTACATAGCTCATATGTGTTGTCTTAACCAGTTTATTAACACAACATACATGGCGCAAAAATTAACAATCCAAAGCAAATTTCACCATAAATGTCATGTCTTTTCTCCTCGAATATCATTAAATTTTCTCTTTCCCTTCTTCCTTCTTTCGTTTCTTTTTTTTTTTGTGTCTAATTTAATTTCATTTTTAGGCTTCAATTTCTTCTTTGTGTTCCGTGTTTGTATACAAATTCGCAAGCACATGTTCCTGAAATCTTATTGCAGATGTGATAAACAGACAATGACTCGCGATAGGAATGGTGTTTTCTCCTTAACTTTCTAACCCCCAGTATAACAGACACATTTGTGCATTGTCATGACAATTGTTTTAAGAAGACAATTATTTCGTATTTTCAGAAAAAGAGAGGAGAGAGACATTGCCATAAGTTCATCTCATGAGACACTGGTTTTACAAGCTGGGGC
>QOCX01005757.1:844-12347 GCA_005959815.1 Sarcophaga bullata | reverse complement strand
TAACAAGACAAAGTTATCATTTAAACGCTGACAAATGCTTTGTTGATGAAGATTTTTATTTTGTTTCCTAAACTCTACTGGCGTAAATTGTAGAAAAGTTGTACAATAAACCATTTAAACTGGAACGAAGGAATATCTCCGACATTGTGTCTAATCTCACTACTTCTAGTGGAAAAAGTGGCATGGAAATACTTCTTAGTTGTTGCGTACTCATGCTTTGCTATTAAGGACCCTTAGTATCACTTCTAATGAGGTAATGATCTCTGATTACTTTTAATGCATTGTCATATTAAAATTATTACTTTTCCGTTCCGTTTAAATTTTTAAAGGAAGGATTATTAAAACTTCCTTCTCTAAAAATGTGTCCTGCTTTATAGTTATTTTCAGGAAATTGTTCGCGTTTCTATTTGTAAATACAACTTCAGCTGTATACGCACATATATTGTATTTCACCATTTTTTTAAGGCTCAAATCCTTGTTACTGTTTCTTAACATTTATAGGACATCTTATCGTCCATGACTCATGAGGCAAGGTTATATTTGCCGCCCTCCTGTACAAAACACATTAATTTAGGCTCGTTCTAAAAAAACACCTTTACTTGTTTACCTACATATTAGAAACGTGAGGTCAGTCGTGCTATAAGTTGTAGTCCTTGCGCTGACAATTCTTTCTCCCCTGACTTTGAGAGAACTTTGGCCACGAACAGAGCATTGCGTCTTACCTGTGGCATCACAAACATATGCGTACTTCAAGTGGAGTTTTTGGGCATCAATCTATCACTCTGACCTTTACCTACCGTACATATTAGATTTATTCAAATAATTCTTGGTTTATTACCAGTATTTTTAGTATATTGCTGCCGAGATCTGTGCATGCTTGTCCAGGCCACATTTGAATTCTAGAGAGTGGAAACAATTTTATTATGGTTTTAAAAATTGAATCACTTGAATCTTCTGCAGAATAATCGTTTCATTAATTTCATTTCCAGTTTCGTGTAATTTTTGGATACTTCGATATTTTAATAAAGCATACGATAGCTTGAATACGATCCCATTGTTCATCCCAAATGCATTCAATACAATCTCAATAAAGCTTCTAGAATTTATTAAATCAGCAACTAGAGAGATATACTTGATATAGTCAAGCAAGTTCTTCTTTTTATTTTCAATACCAGATGATGACTTGATTATTACTCTCAAGAGTTTGCTCAAGAAGATTGCTCTCTCTTTAAAATGATACCAAGCCTAACAAGGATCACATTAAAGATAAGTATTACCGTCGTTTATTATTGGAAATTTTATTATTATTGACAAGACAATTAGAGAAAATATTTTTTACCACAAGCCTAGCACTTAAAACGAGGTTCTCTTTATAGTGTAGACTATGGCTACCATCGCAAATGAATTCTAAACAAATTGCGAATTTTATATGAGATCAGATGTAAAACAGGCAATTAATTTGGATTCAGCATTTGGAGTGTTTGAAGAGAAAAAATGTTTAAAAAGAAGAAATATTTGCATTGACAGCGGTATGATTGGGAAATTTCCGACGGAAGCAACATAAGTTCAAATCAAATCAAATATTTATTGGCCAATTTATCGAAAGTCATACTATAAACACAATAGACGCGATACAGCAATCTCTCAAAAATAGAATACATATGGAAGCGCTTATTTTAAATACGGCAACGCTACAACGAGCAAAGTAATAGAGCTCTAGTCCAGAGGTCGGCACAAAGAGGACATGATTAAAATGTGACTGTAGTTATGAGAATAATATGTATAACCCAGAGGAAAATTGTTCGTAAACATTTCAAGTGTAACCTACTTATAGATACGTATGTAAATGCAGTGAAAAATATATATTGGTGCCTAAGCCTGTTCTAGGATTAATGCTGTCAATACAAGACTAAAAATTTTAAAAACGCGATGTAAGCAATGTAACACGAAAAAACTTTGTAGTGGCACCATTGATAAAAACTTAATTTTTGCTTTGTTTTATGCTTTGCTGCCACTGTCTTTATTATAATTAATACGCATGCAGTTTATCTTAGACAGCAATCGCAAATTGTTCTGCTTATTTTGCCTTTATTGGCTTTGTAGCAGTAGATTGTAAACTTCTATATTCGAATGTCGTTTTAAAATCGATGTAGTGTTATGCTATTTTATTACGGGGTACTTCCTCTGTTTCTCATTCAAAAGAGTCTTATGGAGCATCGTAGTACGTCAAAAAATCGTAGATGCGCCTCCAATCTAATATAAAGATTGATAAATATTCCGTGATATACTTGAACACGTTTCACGTTACATTTCAAACCCTGCGGATGATAACATCCTCACAGATACGTCTCCAAGCAAGACATCAAATATTTCTAAACAGTAGTAACGACGGAAACCGAATTTATTTCTGATGTCGGGTATTCTTAAATAGACTTCATTTATAATTAGATTTGAGAAATTATTATCATTTTCAATTTACTTTGCAGTTCCAATAACCAATAAATCATTGTTTAAATTGATAAAATGACGTTATATTGGGTAAGATTTTTTTTAAAATCTGTTTTGTAACAACAATAATTGAAATATTATCACAAAAATTTTGTTAAAGAAATTGAATCAGTTGTACAATACCTTTAAATATTATTACATAGTGATACTTACAGTTCTGGTTTGTAAAGAGATTTTTTCCTTTGATTTGGTAACAATACACAGGGGCATGTTTAAAAGTCTTTAAATATGATTCTTAGTTAAAAAGAAGATCTTAAAAGAAAATATTATGGAAGAATTTCTCAGATGTATGTATACCTTGAAATATCCTTTGTCACTTAAAGAATTCCATCTTAAGTATTAAGATGTCCTAAAACAGATAAGCAGCTTAAAAAATTATTCATTCAGATTGGAGTATGACCCTTAAAATGATGAACACATAGGAGGATGTATACGGCATATGGAATAATTGCTCTATGCTGTCTATTTAGCATATGCTTCTTCAAATAAACAAATAACAGTGGCAACAAAATAAAAACAACGAGATGCCTTGTCATTATTAAACTACCACTGCCCCATTTCCTTTTCATATTTTTTATCTTTCATAAATCCCTTAGCAGCCACTCTGCCTCCACTTCTAGCCATGAACTACCCTTAAAAACGCACACACTCATATGCATACGTTTTCAAACATAAATGATCGCCTTCTGACTTTCTTTGCAATACAAAATCTAAAGCCATAGAGAGTATGAGTATGAGTATGAGTATGAGTATGAGTATGAGTATGAGTATGAGAGTTATGAGTTCTGTTTCTTCTGTTTCTTTGGAGAAGAATCGTAAGGAAAATACGAAAAACGAAAAGAATTGGTCACGTACACGTTATTTGGCATAAATACGCCAATGTGAAACGGTCTTTGCTTCTGTATTTGTTCGGAATTGTGGGTGGTTTTTTTTCACTTTTCGCGTAACATTTTTTCAGACTGTAGTTGTTGTTTGGTATCAATGGCAACATCCGCCACATGGTCCATGTTCACCTTTTCTATTTGAAATGTAAATTCTATTTAAACATTTCTATTTCTATTTAAGATTTTAAAATTCAGGACACATCGTTTTGGCTTAAACGTTTTAGAAATCTATTTTTCACTAAAACTTACACCTCATTGTGTGTGTAAATGTAACCTTAGTTAAATATCATCTCTCGTACTATATTGTAAATATTGCAGTCATTCGTCACTAAAAGCATGAATTTTGAGTTTTTCTTTAAATTTTTTTTTTTACAATTTAGATTTCATATCTTGTGCATATAGTGTCGGTCTAATTGAGCCTTAATTAACAAACTAAAAGCAATCTTTCGATTCATTATTCTTAACGGTATTACTAACAAATTAATAAAATTTGCTAATGGTAGGTACATCACACCTTCCTGGTTCCACCAGAAACACAACATTGTCTTACTGCCGAATAGATTTGGTTTTGCAGTCGAAATTGATGGTTGTCTCCAACTAGTCCATGACTTTTTTTCGCTTAGGATTCTGATAATAAATCCATTTTTCATTGCCAATAACAATTCGATGTAATATTGATTTTCTATCGTGACTTGAAACAAGTGGTGTTTCGGTCCACAATCTGACTGTCATACAATTCATGTGGCAACCATTTTGCAGGCTTTTGGATCTTTTCAATAGCTTTTAAACGTTTACAAATTATTTCTTATGCAACATCTAACGTTTCTTTCACTCTAAACTACCATATTCATTTGTTGTTGTTTGCAATTCAGCGTCTTCAAACTTTTCTGGTGGTCTTCCACGTCCTTCATTTCCAACATCAAAATTAAGATTCAATGCCAGACATTATTATTTTTCTTTTCAAAAGAAACAACCTGTTTAGGTTGTAATTTTTTTTTGCGTCAAGCTCATAAGCTATCACCTAAGAGACATCCCTACATTATAACATGCCCATACCATTTAAATTCTTTCCAATATTACAATTGTTCTCCGATATAAATGACTTCTTACTACTTTAGGAACTTTTTTAATTATCGTACAAGTTGTGCATCTTGCTTAGCAGAAGTACATTTTGATTATCCACATCGAAAAATTGTTTCTACAGTCTTGGTTTTTTTCTCTAGTTTTTTAGATCAACGAAGATCTTGAAGTAGCACAGTACACATGTTTAGGCAAAATACGTCTCATTATGAATCACATTCATTCATCTCCCCTAGTTTGATTTGCTAAACGGATTATTGTTCGAAGGGCGAATGGAAAGCTTTTATTTTTACAACAAAACAAAAAATATTAAAGAAAAGCTCTGTTTTCTAAGTAGAGTAATCAATCGAAAGTGCAGGAGATTTTGGTGGCAGTAGGTCTAATGTACTTCTGTATGTTTAGTTGACCTACTGAGTTCGGTCACAAACTAGATCAAACAAAGTTAGGAATGGTGAACAATGTTAAATTCCTGAGGTGAGTGTGCATCTGACTAATAGCCTTCTGATTGCTTGTTATCAAATTACGCTTCTTATGGTTCGGACAGTTTATCTGCTCCTGTCTGTATGTGTTTTGAATCTCTGGATCTGTAGAAGTACAGTCATATATAGTGTCATACTTTTTCAATTGAGCATATGATTTATAGATTTTTTCTCTTATTCTAAATCGAATTCGAAGAAAATCGGAGTTAGAAAATAAATATTGAAATGAATTCTAATGTGTGTAGATTCTATGGACTAGATACTCGATGTCATCAAAGTTCTCCATGAAACAGGATTATGAGACCGGAATATTTGGTCATGAAGCTATTATAGGGCTTCTGACGCTATAGCTTATATCACTCGCGACGACAAAATATAGAATTCAGTGCACTCGTGAGCTCCGCATGTTGCAATCGACCCTGCACAAGAATGATAAAGCCATTTGTTTCTCCGATCAAAAATGCAATCAATTTGACCAGACATAATTTGATATTTCGTCGAGACAACTAATACAATAGAAATATAAGAAGTTATAGATATGAATCATCTTTATATACAAATAGCGGTTAGTCATTTTACTACATAGAAGTAATGATATATGTTCAGGTTCAACAGAAAATATGACAAGATCTATCTTCTCCCCATGAAGAATAAATCGTCAAGATCCTATGTCGAGCACAAATTTAGATGTAGCATAGTTAATACTCGACTGCTCATTTATGAAAACTCTGCTATCTAGGGCGACGAAGAACACCTCGTAAGAGCATATATATAATATAGAATGCAATCCATACAGAATCATAAATAGAATATCCGAAGAGTCGAATTGAGATCTAAAAAAATGTCATCTAATCATGGATGATCCAATAAATCAAAGCGCTATCGATTCATAATAAAAGGAGTGTATGTGATTTATTGGACTGTTGAAAACTGCGACATGAACCCCAAGAACACAATGGTCGTATGCCGATGTGAAGCACATGATATAGATCGCAATTGCGGTCAGTGCACCAGGAATAATGATGTTGTGTAAGGTTATCTCTGGCACGCAACAGGAATAGAAATAATCGACTATAAAGTCAGGGTATGTCATCGACAAATAACGAAATTATGCGAAAGTACCTCGACCAACAACAAACTGTACGTTATCGCTATAAATTAAATGAAGTTAAATGGTAAGATTTATGCTGAGTCACATGAACCAAAAGTGATTACATCTGTTCAAGTGCAGTCAACCAGAAATAATTACAAAGTTAAATCGCACCAATGACAAACATCCTCACTCTCTCATCGATCATTCACAATAAATATCTAGGAAGGTAAATCGCACTATAAATAATGCTAGTCATTTGACGAAAAGAAAGCAGAACGGATACTCGATCTAAAAAACTATATGTGAAGCAGAAAAATGTAAGTCATCGACCACAATAAAAGCAAGTCATCAACCAAAAAAATACCAAAGACACCGACAACTTTTAATGATTTATAAAGAGAACATTTTTTATTGCTGATTTGGAGAAAGCAATTTGTATCAACGCCTATAGCTCCGGTCTGAAGTAACACCCAACCGGAAGGAAAATTGTTTCGGAATCTATGCAACTATGGCTAGCCAGCCTACTGGATTCATTTAACCAACTGGGATAGTTCTCATTACATATTTAAGCAAAATAAAAGTTTCCAAATAATGCAGTATATTTGTTATTCCAAAAAAATATCTAGGAATTCACAGTTTTTCTATGCACTTTTGAAGTTAAAGCTTCATGTGTAAACAGATTTTAAATTTTCTATTACCCGCATATTCACTGTAGCGAACAAAACAAAAATATTAAGAAACAGAGCAACATTTATTGTTAAGAATTCAGTACAAATAATGTCACATACAATTCTACAACTTTCATTTAATAAACAAACAAAGTCAACATCAAATAAAAATATTTATTTACCAACGGCTGGCTGATTATATAAAATAATGAAAGAAATTATAACAAATACACACCTTGCATCACAATAAATTAATAACGTTCACACGTGCAATTTGTCTACCAAAAAGACAAAAACAACAAAAACAAAAAAAAACAAAAAACCCCTCTGTTACATTGTTTAATAGTTTGTAGTAGATGTAATCACCCCCCCCCCCAACATATCCACCTGAACTATTCAATTATCTGTAAATTTATTTTACTTTTACTATTAAATAATCGTATACCATTTTGCTGTATTGCATGGCAGTCGTATTAAACATTTAGAAAATATTTTACTCTGTTGATTATTAATTATAACGGCGATTGCTTGATTGATTGCTTTGAAACGTTTGTTTAAAGAGGTTAATAAATTAAAAATTATTTAAACAATGTTTTTTAAACACTGTGATATAATTCCAATTAAATAAACAATTTACAACACAGTTCAGTTATACAAACTAATAACCAACACTGATAAGAGAAACATAAAAGTTATAAAGGAAGTGTGAAATTGTAACACCATGTATTGCGTTTATTGTTTTATAAGCAATTCAAATTTTACTTCTTTTTCTTTCTTTACTAAGAGAACATGAAGCATGAATTTAAAAAGTTAGGTAAAGTATTGAAACTTGCTTCATAGATCCTTTGTATGCTGGGAATACGAATCGGTCGTAAACAAATTCGGTTACAAAATTTTTAATTACCATGACATGAGAGATATTTTAACTTTAATGGTAATTTTGAATGGAAAATTAATTAATTCTCAAAAGTAAGACGATAAATGATTGCCTGCCATTTGCTAGACGAGGTTTCATGTAAATGCTATCAGCGGTTAAGTCGTCAGTGGTCGGGTCCATCCATGAGTTTAAATTTTGGAACTCTTTTTCTAGCATTACGTTGGCAGTGTGCAGAACTTTAATTGTCGCGCCTGTGGGTTCAATTCTCAGTAGATACTCTGACTGTTTGTGTGAGATTATATTCGATCAACGATAGAAAAAAGAAAGTGAGAATTATTACAAAGAAATTTTCGAGAAAAAAAAAGTGATGAAAGTATAAACACTGGTTATTGAAAATATTGTAGAACACTACACCTCTTTTCTTTTTCTTTTTACTATTTTCCTGTATTCCAATACAATGCGCTTCATGAATAGAAGTCATCTCCGCCAAACAAAAAAAAAAAAAAACAGCAGTAATGTTATCTTCCTGAGAGGGAATTATGGTTGTCTTGTCTCTGAACACAAAATGCTTTACAGTACCATTTTGAGCAGTTAATTGCTCACCAAATTTCTTTTTCAATATGTTCATGGAGTCCTTAATGTAATAATATGCCAACTGAGTACTATTTCTTCTAATTTGGTGAAGAAACGTCAGTATTTTTGGCACGTTTAGGGGGTACACTCTTTCGCACGATCCGTCGGCTCTGTTCACTGTTTCTCTCTTTACTCTTAGTTACGCATAAGTTGACCTATGTACGATTGGTACAAATTGAAGACTTTGTTCCGGTGTAGTTTACTGGATTTATTACATTGTTATGCAATGACTCATTCAAGTCAATTTCTCTGCTGTTCGGTATCCACAAGGATAATTCCCTGTTCAGAAACGAATATGCTCTGAAGTGTCTTTTTGCATTCCCTTATGCACTTCAGAAATGTATTCTAATAATTCATTCTCATCATCAAACAACCTACATGTTGGTTGGTTATCAAACCTATTTGATCTGAGAAGAGACTTTACCTTCTTTTTGTTCTCTTTCATTTAGCATAATTTTAAAGATATCTGTTCATACTTCACAGAAAGATTCTGTCCACATCAATGACATGGAAGCTCTCCTCCTCTTAATCTCATATGCCTGTTCATTGCCGTGTATTCTCACATGACTTGGGGACCAGCTGAAGATAACCTCATTTTTTCTGCCAAGCTAATGAACCCGACAGTCTTGTACGTTCTTCGATTTAATCTCATAAGGCCCTAGTACTCGGGTGGCGACCCTGACTGTCAGATAGTATTTGTTATGTTAATGTTATTGGGTACATCTTTCAATAGCATACATTACGCGAGTTTCCCCATGAGTTTATTCGATGGTTATCGAATCAAATATTCCCCAAGGAGTTGTCTTCTGGTGTTCTAACCACAGCAATAACTGTCGTGTAAAGCCCTTTGGAAAAGTAAGGAGATTCAATGTTCACGCTGGTTCATTATTATATCTGGGCATTCCTTTGTCCTTATTTGAGGATCCTGAACTCTGAGTCAAACTAACAATATCTAGTCTAAACCTAGTATGGATAGAATATTTCATATCTTAATTACAAACAAGGAAGAGCATGATCCTCTGGAGATTCTGTGGTTTACCAACAGAAGTGTCGGATCGGACACTTCTAAACTTGAAAATGTAAAAGGTTATGGAATTTTATCCGAAGGCCTTAAACTAAAAGTATCTCTCCGTCTACCGAACTAATGTAGTGTGTAGCCGGCTGAAGTAACGGGACGGGCATAAATTACATTACAATGTTGAACCTGAATGCAGATGATAGGTTATGGAATTTTATTCGGAGGCCTTAAATTAAAAGTATCTCTCGGTCTCCCGAACTAATATAGTGTGTAGCGGGTTGAAGTAACGGGCATAAATCACATTACGGTGTTGAATCTGAATACAGGATTCGTTACTCCTAGCATATCTATTTCGATGTTTCGATGTACTCTGCAGGTCTAAACTTCTCGAATCTTTTGATCGATTATCGGGTCAGTTTAGTGTTGATCTAACATGGTTTCCTAGTGTCTAAACTGCTCGACTCTTTTGATCGACTATCGGGTCAGTTTTGTGTTGATCTGGCATGGTTTCCTAGTGTCGATTAGTTATGTAGCTGATGAACTCGTTAGGGTAGGTGCACTCCTACGGAATGCCAATTTACTTTTGAAAAGGTACACCTCTTACCTTCGTTAGGCTGTCTATGGGATGAAAGTTTTTAATGATTGCTGGCCTATTTTGGGTCCAGGAAGAATTTTGCTTCATTTTCGCACTTGCGCTGTTCCCTCCTCTACTATTGTATCGTACCATATCGCTCTCGTTCGGCTTTTTAATGACATCTGTACTGCGAGTGTTCTTTCCGCTAAGCAATATGGGCGTACCTAGTAACCTCAGTGATAATATTGTATTGGCCTCTGTAAGTGATTGTTTAATTCTCTCAAATATGGCTGGATATTCAGTTTTCACCTGTTTTTAAGTCTCTAGGGTTTAAATACTGTATACCTTAACCCTGAGTTTACTTTGAAGTCGTCTTGCTATTTCAAGCAGTTCTTCAACATCCTGATGATAGGCTTGTACCTATATTGTGTCTTTTGGTTAGACGAAGATAACAAATCAAATGAAAATGATTGTGGCATTACAATTATTGTCCATGTTGTTATAAATCGTTAGAAATTAATTTGGGTCCACAATTTTCTTTTGTTGTTGTTTTAGATAACAAGTAGTTTAGACAGACACTCTTCCCATCATACTCATTCAATATACCGCCTCACCCATAATAATTTACAGTTCATAAACACGTATTATACAGCAAAATAAAAGTGCATTGATAAACAATTTTCTATTAGTTTTGTTAATGTATGCGTTCGTTATACAAATGCACATAGAAAAAGCATAAAATTTTTCTTTTGATTCTAATTTTTCGGCTGCATTCTGTATTGACATTAAAAAAAAATAAACGCTTCTGTTCATTTTCTCTCATGGCTGGCGTCTGTAAAGTTTGCTGGAAATTGTTTTCCGAAAATAAAATTTAATTGCAAACATTAAACGAACCTGCGTTCTTCTTTAAATTTGCTGAAGACATGAGAAAACAAACAATTATCGGAACTGAAACGATTCTCCTTTTTCTTTTCATTTCTTTTCATTTTAAATTTTGAATATTTTTTCTTTTGCTTTTGTTTTTGCCTCCGTTTTCGTTTGTATTTGATATTTACGAGCACTAAAAATATTTATTGGAAAAATTCATTTTTCTATCGAAGCTATTGAAGTATAACAGACGTCCAATGAACAGAACTTGATGAGAATTGAAATTAAAAAATGTGGGTAAATACCGAAAACATAAAGCCCTTCCCCATATACCTTGAGGAGATAAAAAATAATCCCAAAAATAGGATTAAAACGGTCAACAGTCTGAAATGTAAACAAATATTCAGAGAGAGAGAGGGAGAGAGAAAGAAAGGGAGAGAGAAAGCATTTCAGACAGATGTTTGAGGCCATATCAGATGTCTTCACCACAATATTCAAAATAATATCAATGATATCAACTTCTGTTGGCCTGAATTGGATAATCTTGACACAAACGACTTGATTTTACTTGGTATCACACAGCTTATGCCGCGTTGCATATATTCTGCACGAACGATTTGAGGTCATGGAGGTAATGTGGACTGGTCACCAAGATCTTGCAATTTAATCAAGCATCTTCTTAAGTCGTTTATGCTCTACAAGCCACTGCAGTCCATAAAGCCAATCAATTACAGTCTGATTTATGAATCAACAACATGGATCATGGATTGATCATTTAGGATGCGCTTCATACAGGGTAACCGTGGCAGACATTTGAACGAT
>QOCX01005755.1:0-12354 GCA_005959815.1 Sarcophaga bullata | reverse complement strand
ACAGGCTCATACCCAGAAGGTATCGTTGAGGAGAACGGCTTTGGAGAGTTTATGTCCACCAAGAGATCCTCCCATATGTATGCCAGCTTCCGAAAGGTATCGTACTCATGACGGTACTTGCAACAATAAAAGGCGTTTAAGATGGGGAGCCGCCCAAATGCCCTTTAATCGTTTTCTACCGCCCGAGTATGGAGATGGTGTGGATACTACACGTCGGGCAGTTGATGGTGGCCCACTATCCTCTTCCAGATTTGTAAGTTTGCTGGTGCATGGTGGCTCCGTGATGGTGAGCCCCTCTGACTTTAATGTTGGCCCAGTGGGCCAGTTTTGGATCATGAATGATTCTACCGCCCAGCCAAGGTAGGTTTACTCCAAAATTTCGAAGCAAACAATGAAATAAAGCTAATGACTGTTATCATTATTCCCAGATCTATAAATGGCTCTGCTCCTAGTTGTTGTGGCAGCAAAGATTTTCATCCATCTTGCTTTCCCATCAAAAGTGCCTCTAGATGATCCTTGGCTTTCGCATTTGAAGTACGCTGTTTGAATTTTTACGTTCTGCGCCAGCTCAACGTAGAGACTGTGTGCTGTTCGTGGCGTGAACAAACCAACAGGCCACTTCCTACATAGATGCTTCTCCCATTTACTCTAGCAGTGTTAAATCTTCCGACAATGCTCGTACCTTTCGGCAAGGCCTGTTAATTTTTGGCGTGGCAGACTCAGCCGATGATGTCTGCCGAACGTGGAGCCATTGCTTCTCACTGCATACGTTCAGGTGATGGCCGAAGTGGTGAACAACCTGGTTTATTGGCTTTACATCATGTCTGGGTACACGAACACAATCACATTGCCACGAAGCTAGGGGAAATGAACTTACACTGGAGTGATGAGAAAATTTATCAGGAAACACGCCGCATTATAGGTGCCATGTTCCAGCACATTACCTACAGGGAATTTCTGCCCATAGTTTTGGGCCGGGAGGTAGTAAAACTGTTTGATTTGGAAACAAAGTGCGTTACTATGGAGGGCTATGATCCAATAAGTAAAATCCAATCCATCAGTGGCCAATGCCTTTGCTGCTGCAGCTTTTAGATTTGGCCATTCTTTAGTGCAGAATTCCTACATGCGTTGTGATCGTTTCCATAATGTCATCAACAACAGTGAGTTTAATGCTTCAAAATTCTAACAAGATTATTAAGGAGCCTATTTTCGTCTTCTAAACAGATGTTAGCTTGCATGAAGAATTCCAAAAAGGCGATTTCTGCCGGCTCACTTCATCGGCTCTGCCTAAGGAGGCCTGGCTACCCAAAGAGCTCTAAAAAGGGATGAGTTTATAACACCGGAGCTTACTAACCATCTTTTCCAAACACCAGGTAATTTACAACGTTGCCTAAACACCCGAATTTGTAACTTAAAATTATTGTTTTAAAGGCTTTCCTTTTGGCTTGGATTTGGCTGCTATTAACATTCAAAGAGGCAGAGACCATGGCATACCTCCTTATACCCATTGGCGTGTACCTTGTGGCCTTACGCCTATAAATACTTGGCAGGAATTTGCCAATGTTGTGGGTCCCGAATCGGCCAGACGCATTAGCCATGCGTATCACAGTGTCCATGATATCGACCTGTTTGTGGGTGGCATTGCCGAACGACCTGTGGTAGGCGGCTTGGTGGGTCCAACGTTTGCGTGTATAATAGCCCAACAGTTTAGCAATTCCCGTAAAGGTGACAGATTTTGGTATGAAAATGCTGGCTTCGAAAGTTCCTTTACTCCCGCTCAACTACATGCCATACGGCGCGTTTCATTTGCTTCGGTATTGTGTCGCGTGGTAGGCGGAGGAACTTTCCAGCCCCACATTTTCTTGCCTCCCGAGTTGCCGGACAATAAACGTGTACCCTGTGGTGTCGCACCATTGGCAGATTTTGACATCAGTCCATGGCTAGAGCAAGATCCATTTGCTTCTTTATCAGTCGTACAGCACATACGGACATCGACACGACCACCACAACGACCACCCACTTTTAAACCACAGCCGTTACCGGACCGTGTATTTGACATAATGCAACTGGAAACAAAAGCACCTGTGAACACAGACCATAATTTTATCAAGGACAGTAAAGTTGGCTTTGCCAATCGTCAGCCACCCCAAACAGCTATAAGAGACCAGCATATTGTAACGGTACAGAAACCGCACATAGAATTCGTATCGAACATCCGCCTCAACGGCACCTCAAATCAATGACAAATTGGACCTAAAACGTAAGGGTTCGCAAGGACATGTTACAAAACAGAAACGGTACCAGCAGGTAAATAATAAATTGGACAAGAATAACAAAAACAAACGCATAAAAGACATGCAGTGTACAAAGCACAACCAGGAGGACAATTATAGTGAATAATATACCCATAGAACTGAGAAATGCAGGTTCAGCACACACTAAAGCAAAACCGAACACACCGAATATAGGCACTGACAATAAATTGCAACTCAACCGAGATTTAGAAGACACCAAAACACACACGGAACAGACAAAAAGAAAATCAATAAACAACAGAAAAATGAAACGAAAGCTGGATCTAAACACGAAACAGTAAAATCCTCAGACGCACAAAACCTAGCACCACAGACAACTAAAGCTGACAAGAATGTAAAAACTGAAAAAACCAGAACGCAACTCAAAGAAACTCAAAAGAAAACGGACATTAATGAAGACAAATTAGGAAACAACGCCCTATCCGTATCAACCGACAAACAGACCGAAGTTATTTTAAAAATTATGAACATAACGAAATCGTTTCAAGACTCCGATCAGAAACAGCTGATTTTCCCCACAACTGACGCTATTACCGTAGACTTCAACGATTCGGACATTGACCCTATGCTGCAGACAACACCTCAAGAACACAAACGAGTACAACGAAAACTATTACAAGCCACTATAACGGAACAGCGAGACAAAAACAAAACTAACGTGGCCTTAACGAACTCGTCAACCGTAATAATACTGTGACGATCAATAATCGTACTGCAACACTAAATCCCCAAGCCCAGTAGGGTAGCCAATACGTCCGGTAAATTAAGACAATACCAGAATAGGCCTTCGTATACAAAGACACCGCAAAAGGTTATAGTGGACTCACAAAATGGCGACAATCAATACGAAATCGAAATTAATATCAGACAGACCAACAAAAACAGAACCTTTACAAACTACACCCAAATAGTGGACTATACTAACGGCTATAAGCCGAATTATATAGACCGTTTTGGCACCAACTACGCGGAAACCCACACCCATTTTACGCCTACTATCAACCTTACCTACTCAAGTGGCTCCTTTAACGCAAACCAAAGAACCAAACCTCCGACGATTATACTCGTCAATGAACAGGACCACGAACGTATGACTATAAACAGCCAGGTTTTCTGCAAAGCATAGTCGGCTGGAATTTGGTACTAAGAGACCTTTAACAAGTTCTATTGGTTTTAATGAAAGACCTGTACAGGACAGCAATAATAAATAGTCCTCACAGCACAGCTCAAGTAGCAACAAATTATCAAAAACTTTAAGACCCCATGCTACACAATTGTCACCGCCAGCTGGGCACCACAAGTTTTAGTCAAGCAGGCGGGGGCTTGGTGCAAGCTCTAGTGCTCATTAAGCTTTGGAACAATAGCCGGTTTTGCCAGTGCTAATGGAGCAGACAGTACTTTCAGTTTTAATATACGACACAAACCAGACAAAACGCAACAAAACGTAAGACCTTCAAACGCCAATGGAGGTTACGGTTTAGCTGTACCACCACGTAATCCTTGGACGAACGGACATCCGGATTATACACCATTAGATTTGCCGTATAGGGAAAACATAAACACACCCTTTTCCACGGCCAACTCGCAAACTTATTACATACGCAACAAAAACGGACCACAACGCAAGGAAGCCTTGGCCCTGACACCACAACAACAATTTACGGATTACGACTACTTAGGACGCACATTAGAACCTTTAAGCAACGTTAGCTCTAGTGAGTTAAATGAAGACAAAGATCTTGACTATGAATATGACGAAGACTATGGAATTTCACCGTTTGTAAGGAAATTCAATCGGGATGGCTACTTAAGACCAGAACACATGATAGCTACTGTTTTTAAAAACGATAATGATAAACTGGAAATGGACTTTATTAATGCCACAATAACCGGAGACAACAACCAGACTCTAAACGATAATTATGTCATGCCCATGCTTAACAATAGCACAGAATTGCCCAAAGAACCACCACCCTTGGACTTGCCAAAACCTTTGTTGACCAACAAGTTTTCGACAGAATACAACGACACTTTGGCAAAACATTTCAATAACGACATATTTGCCGAGGACGATAACAAAGACGAGGACGTACGGGACCAAACGAACAAATTTGTGCATCAGCACGCACATAAAAGAAAGAGAAATAAAAATAAATCGACGAGTTTAGGGAGAATCGCAATGGCGCCCATCAATGTTTTAACGAAACCTGAAAGGTAAGATCATAAGTCTTAATTTAAGCAAATTCAATGAAATTAATTTCTTTTTTATTTTATAGACCCGATAACTGGGTATTTTTTGATACACCGAAAGAAGAAGAAGAACCTATGTTGCCACGTACACCTGAATTAAAAATGGAACCAATTGTTGCAGCTGAAATACCCAAACCCTTTAAAGAAAACATCTGGTTAGACTTGGCGAAAATTAAAAGAAAACATTCTATTGAATTTCCCGAACCTATAAACACTTTGAAAGACAAACAAGACGTAACTAATGAAAAAACTACGGACTCGACTGATACTGATAGAGAACTGCAACCTGACAACAGGACAAAAGACAAAAACGATTTTCATAACTCGTCTACTGTTACAGACTTAACTGAACAACCGACAGAGAACTTAAAGAGTAAAGACTCTACTGACACAGTAACTGTTTGAGAAAGTTTTAATGAACTTTGAGTTGAACTTTTGCATTGCATTTATACAATAGAATTTATTTTTATTTATTTATTTATTTACTTAAGTTAAGTTCATTGTTTAATATAAACAAAATTCAATATGAGAATTTAAATATCCAGTATTTATTCTCGCCATGGGGTCCTCAAATACAAAAATATTTGGTAGGAAAAAAATATTTGACCACTTTGCAAAATGGTGAGAAGGATTTCTTTTTTTTTTAATAATTTAAGGAAATAAACTTTTCAACCTTTTTGTTTCTAATATACTCCAGGTACAATTCATTGCCATGTATGGGTACATGGCCTTCCAATTGCTCTTCATCGACCTGTAATTACTCCCAAAGCTTCGTTTGGTGGAATTGGTATCGCATGCCTGTTACCTGTTCTTCTTCTTGTTCAATGAATTCTTAAGCCAAAACCAAGCCTAAAGGTCGTTAAATCGGTAAGTAATTCAATACGATAGTTTTTTTAAAACAATAGGCGGGCATCATTTCTTGCATTCATTATTTAATTTTTTAGTTTCTCTTTTTTTTAATCGTATATTCTGATTATTTACCGTAAGAAAACAAAATTATTAGAAATAAGGTATATTTAATGCGCAATCATCATTTCATTTTAGAGAAGGGAATTAAGTATTGGATTGAGGGAAAAGATCATTTCGTTAACTGCAAAATCAAAAAAAAAGTACATCTTTGGGCACAGCTTGAGAAGGCATTAACATATTTACTACAATATATTGCTAGGCTCTACTGAAATGAAACGCATGAGTAAAGGACTCCGATTGTCTTCTGTCCTTAAACCGGATAGCCCTTCATCGCACTATTGCGTTACTTTCAAGCTACTTTACTATTCCAAGTCATGCCAACAAACTTGGCATTTCCTTAAGTGACTTCTGTGGGAGTTATGGATCAAAAGACTCCGCAGGTTCTTGAATTCCCATTTCCGTTGTCAAAGGAAGTTTGTTTTTTATATGAACGTCAGACAATCTGTATTCAATAAAGCTAAATAGTTAATGATATGAGCTGTGTTAACTGCATACAGCATTCAAGTGCATGAATTAAGGAAAAATGTGTTCACATTTGTCGCAAACATGTATTGTTTCATCAAATACTTGCACAATTAGCTTCATTTCGTAGCTTATTCGACAGATTTACTTCCCTTAGATTTTTTTTATTTGTAGGTATTGTCCCGGTATTGTCTCTCACTTGAATCGCGGCTTCTTAAACCTTTAATATTTCACTCTTAAAGTCACTCTTTTACAGCTATTGATACCTCTCCTTATGGTTTTGTTGATCCACCATCATTTGTCGCTTTCCGGACTATTGCAGGGTATGTTGCGATGAGAATGAGTTGGAGACGAACACCTCCTCTGTAACTATCCAGCCCTGAGTAGGTTGAAGTTGAAGACCCTAAGTCTAAGGGCTTCTTTGAGGGTTTGAATTCTGTGTTGAAAGCCGACATCAAGACTCTCCATAGATTCATTATTAGTTTATGCTGATTGAGAAGTGCTAGGGCTTCAATAGTGTAGTTACGCTCTCCTGTGTGTTTTGCTTATCTGTTTAATTCCTTCACTTCCTTTCCGCTTTTCCTATATTGCCTATTATCTTCTCCCCTTTAGGACGTTGTACTATGGGTCAACTGGATCTCCGGGTATTGTACTTTGTACTCATTTGGCAAATACACGTCCTCTAACCTAACCTAACCTATAATTTGTCGCTTTCAATTCGATCCAGAGACCCGTGTTGCTAATGGTATTAGGCCATGATATCCTGTATACGACTCTGAGAAGTATTTGGAATTATTGCTTGATTAATTAGACTTTAAATACACGTGGAGTATTCTAAATTTAGTACATCTGGATTTGATTTGAAAGTTTCTGCATACTTGAGTGCAATTGTCAAAATGCCGTTATGTTTTATTGAAGTTTGTTTCTGCACTTCTTTTTTTGGTTAAGTTGGCTTATTTCATGACCACCCTAGTAATAGAAAATATGTCCTCCAACTAAATAGATTTCTTATATAGAAACTCTCACTTTTCTCTTCGTTATTTTAACGCAGAAATTACTTTTACCCTTCACCAACATTTCAAATCAAGCATCTAAAAAATAAAAATAAAAAACAACAAAAAACACGTCAAATGCCATTAACTTTGCTTTTTACGATTAACATCCTAACGTTGCTTCTATTGCTACAACAAAAACAAAAGCAAACGCAATAAAAAAAATTTTTACAACAAAATAACAAAACATTTCATTATTGAGTAAATAGACGACAAACGAACGACAAATTCCTGAAGTAAGACGTGGTTTTCAGGTTCGAAATGATTTCCGAAATAGCAAATCAATGCCACATCAATAATAAATAATATTCCCACGTTATTTTACTACATCGTTGGGCATAAAATTTGTTTGCTCCTCCACTTTAACAATTTTTATTTGTTGAAAAATAAAATAAAAACAAAAACAAAAACAAAAAACAAAAAGAAATACTTGTCGCAACCATAAGAAATAAATAAAAAATTCGGCCGGTATGGTGTGGTGTGGTAATGAAAAAAAATTTAAATTTTTAAACGAAAGAAAAAAGACGAAAAGCAAGACGAAACGAATTGAAATGAAAAGTAAACCTTGTAATGGGTCTCAAAAATTCCCAATAAGGCCAAATAAAACTGACGTTAGCAGCAGCACCTGCTGCTGACACCAACAACAATAACGAAAACAATGGCATTAGCAAATTATGTCATACATTACGGCTGGCTGACATGACACACTTAAAGGTAGGCAGGCAGCAGGCAGGCAAGCAGAGTAGACTGGTATTTGTCAACAGCAACTCTTACTTGTTGCTGAGTGTCTTTTACTGGCACAGTTCGACTTTCGTTTTCATTTTTCACCGACCGTAATAATAAAAAAAAAGCCGCTTACAAATTAAAGCCGTCATATGGTTGTTGTTGTTGTTTTTACTGTTGTTGTTTGTATTGCTAAAATATTTTCTAAGCTTAGCATAACGGTTTATTCCACACCCATGATATTACACGATTTAATACAAAATTTATTGACTTTTGTTTCGCAGCCAACATAATTGCATTGTCTAAAGTGTAAGTAAGGTGGATGAAGTAAGAAAAGAAATCCATGATATTTGCCTGCCATTGACGGCAGGTTGGCAGGGTCTTCAAGGTCGAGTTTCTTAATACATTGTAAATATTGGAGTGTTGACAACTTGTGAAAAATAAATAATATGAGGCAAATGATTCATGTTTCCTTTGATATATTTTTCGATGACATTTCTATCACAGTAATTTCATAATGTAGGTTGTCTTTTAACGCATGGATTACTTCTGGTTTATTTGAACGAACCTTTGATAGACTGAATTTCGAACTTTGAGATAGCCCCACAACTTAGCGACTTTTGCAACTAAGTTGTCTGTAGAATTTCTTAGAATTATTAGTCGAATAAACCTCTAACACTTTTAAATTTATTGACACGAGAGCTGGATGGCATGAAACACCGTTATATTAAAACCACATGCAGCCTATAACCAATAACGTCTCTAGGGCGATGAGCCCCTTATTCATGTAGTGAATTTTCCTGAAATACCGAAAAGATAGTTTCAAGATAAAGGCTTTGTTTGGTACTATCAATCATTTTTTTTTTCAGCTAAACTGGTGATTGTTTTACTGCAGTAAGTTCTATAATGTCAGGCTTACCATTTGTCCCTGTTAAGAAATGTGTGCTAGTGTTTTTATTAGGCGCGGTTGTAGCTAATTCGTTCTTGTACCATGTTCATTGTTAATGTTATTATTGCTGGAGGAACAAGGGTTAAAGGATTTCCAAACGTAATTTATGTGGAGGGCGACTGAAGCCTCTTTAAATATACATTTTACTGTTCCACCACTTTGGAAGTGTATATTAATTCTTTGTATACAGTCCTCGGGTGAAATTAAACTTAGCTTGACAAAATAAAAGAACAGTTTTGTGGGCAATTACCTTTATGAGCAAGGAAATAAACGACATCCATAGCATAATAGTGATTCTTTCGCTTCACTGTCCTTTTGGTAAGCATGCCGAAAGACGCGGCATCCCGACTAATTATCTGTGCAAGACTTGTGGGTTTGAGGAGGAGGAGAAAGAGACTGCCTTTTACCTCATGTGTTAGTGCCCTGCTTTTGCCTTAAAGACACGGAGGATTCTGATCTCTCATTTTCTGAGGTGATCTTTGACCGAGCTTTCTAATATAAAAATTGCTTCAATAAAAAGATTTATTTTGAGCTCTGGATGAATATTTAAGCCCCGGGTAGAGTGAATCGTGGTGTCACAATTGAGCTAAATGATGGCCTGAATAGGACCTCTTTCTTCGAGGAGGTCTGCCACCTAACCTAACCTAACATAGCTTTTTCTACCACATAGAAATCCTCACCTCTAGTGGAGAAAAGGCAAGAAGCAACACAATTTTATAAGCTGCTCCATTCCGTCATTTGTCACAATTGCTCTCCTATGGGCTAATGGAAAGCTAAATTTTGCTTTAGAAATGTGTGGAAATTATAACAGTTGAGGGGCGATCCACTTGTTCCCTAACAGAGTTTTCGAGCATTGTTTTGGCTTCCAATTAAAATTGTTTGTTTTGCTGCTAAACATGTAAACACTACTGTGTTAAGTCAACACGTTTATTGTTGTTAATTGGCAACATTTAGTGCGCATGCTTTACAAACATTTAAAAAAAAACTTAAGCTCTACCAACAGGCTTTTATTAAGAATAACAAAAAAGCAAAAAAAACGCTGTAATGCCACACTAAATAATAAATACACCACACGGCATCAGTTTATGAGAATTTATGGGTTGTTGTCTCCTCTCTTTTTCAAATTTAATTCGATTCGCTTCATTTCATATATTCATTCATTAAATTCTCTTGTTGAATAGGCTCCGGGTATGAAGCAACAAAACAAGTGAAAGTTTAAAGCAAAACAAAATCATGACTCTTGAATACAATTCAATTCAATTCAATTCACCAGCCAGCGGTAGCAATCCAAATAAAAGAAGCAAAACAAGAAAAAAAAACGCAAAAAAAAACTCTTAACAAGAACAACAAAAATAAACGTAACAAACAAAACACGAGCACCACAACCAACCAACAAACAAACCAACACCCATACAATAAAAGTTGTTGTTACATAATAAGCTCTCTTTTTGTTTGTTTATAATAGGAATGCTTATGATAATTATGATGTTAACGATGTTGTTTATAATGTTGATAATAATTATGATGCTCTTTGTTCATGTTGTTTTTGTTATGCTTTTGCTAATTAGTTTTTGGTATTGTCGACGTTTTGTTTACAATCGACCAAATTTCCGATTATAGCAGACGAAAGAGTTCAACTGTGAAAGAGCTTTTGTTAAACCATCGCACACTCTCTCTCTCTCTCTGTCTCTCTTTAGATCTTTTTTGGTTTTGCTTTGTTTACATTGCAGTGAGTCAGAGATGGTACAAGTGATGGAATTGCATTGTTTAGCATTTGGGAAGAAACTCTTTGATGTTTTAAAATTAATTAAAAAATCTTTTTAAAACTTTTTTTTAACTGTAAAGGGTTTGTCTCATTAATAAATAAAAAAATATATCTTTTACAAAAACTCAAAGCGATTACAATTACAGTGATAAGAAAGGAAACAACCAAAGGAAAAATTCGGTTCGATTAGTTTTTAATATGACGTCCTGCATAGGAAATTTGATTTTAAAATTCCAAAGAGTTGTGATCTGAAGGTGCGGAGGTTTCCATACGAATGCTTGAGATCTGTGCAGATGATTAAAAATTGATGAACGGAGTGAACTGCGGCTTGAGGATTCTGATATTAAACTTTCGTTCAACCTGCTTGATCACTGCAGTGTTCCGATTGACTAAGTTGGGTTAGGTAGTCTCCTCTCGTTTTACGAGAGATTTAATTTCTTTGGAATATAGTCAGTTTCTGTTCCCATGTTGTGTGTGAAAATTTGTCCACAAGTGGTGGAACCTATTGCTCCGAACGACAGATTTTAAGTAACTTTTTATGAGAATCTTAGTTTTTGTCAGTAATCTGGAGGAGGAAGTCACCGAAGAAATATATTTCTTTCATATTTCTTACGTTTAATAAGTTAACACACTACCTACTAGACTACAAGAATCCTTTTCTGGACTTGTATTGATCAAAAAAGCACTGACTATGTGCTTCGACTGCATAGCCATCAATTGCACAATTGTGATTCTCACAAGCAATCCTCGAATGACTTCTGCAGAAACTGTAGGCTGGAGATGAAAGAAGTGACTGTTTTTAATCGCATATGTCAGTATCCTGCTCTTGCCATAGTTACACTCCATTTACTACTTCTCGTCTCTACTGGCAATAGGCACAATCCTTTTGAAACATTAACCGGGACTTGGTCATGTCGTCACCTATACTTTACAACATGGTTATATTCTTCAGTCATTAAGAATGTTGTCATTGAATTCAGTGTTGTTGTTTTTGTTTTCCTGAACATTATATTATATTTGTTGCTAATAGACTACCTAATGCTGTTGTCAAGCTGAATAAATTCCAATTTAAACATTTGAACAAATCCTTGGGTTACTTTTATTTTGTTTAAGGCAAACCCTACCTGTAATGAGTAATATTGAAATGTTAGCCTAAAAGCAGGCAAAAATTTTGTATTTTTGTGGGGGCCGTTATCAAACGTTAGATTTTAAATTATCAGACATTTTTAAAGGAGTATTTATCTTCATTAATTAATTACAAAAAAAAAATTAAATAATAATGCAAATATAAAATTTAAATCATATTTTTTTTTTAATATAGTAGTTGTTTTTTGTTTTTAGTTTTTTTTTCTTTTTTTTTTTTTAATTTAACATCTCATACGCTTTATTTTCTAAATAATGCCAACAAACGTAACCATAACTGTTGTTAACAAATTATCAACTTTTTCCTTTTATTTTTATGTATTTTCATTTTTGTGAACGATGGCTACGAACTCAAACAATAAATTCAAAAAAATAAATAAAAAAAATTATAATAAAAATAAATAAAAAAAAACTGATAATAAAATATTAAAAATAAAAATTATCACAAAAAATAAAAACCATATAAATAAATAAATAAATAATAAATGATTATAAAATGCTACATACGTAATGCTTTTTCAAAATTAATCAATTAATTAAAAATCTAATTAAATATGATAACAATAATTAAACAATTCATATGACAATTGCCATAAATAACGCCACCATTCGATTTTACTACCCCACAAACCAATCCAAATCCAATCCACCCAACAACAACAATTACAACTACAACTTCACCACCTCACTTTGAAACTAAAATTTAAAAAAAAATTAAAAAACAAA
>QOCX01005754.1:0-11454 GCA_005959815.1 Sarcophaga bullata | reverse complement strand
ACGCTAATGTTAAAAAAGTTATCGAAAGTTTCATCAATAGAATGAACATGTGTAAGTTTGCACGTTCGATCATTCGAACTTGATGATTTTCGTTAAATTATTGGCATTTGAAACAGTTGATCCAAATCATTTTAGAAATCTTTTGATACCTTGATTAATATGGAGGAAGTTGTGTAGTTGTTTGACTATCTGTAGGTTAGGTTAGGTTGGAGTGTTAGCTTCTGATATCAAAAAGCTGACTTGAGCACGCATAGCGGCCTGTTGTGACGCCACAGGTAAACGCAGTCCCTGATTATCTGTAAGGATCTTAACATCTTTATTGTGTACTTGGTATGTCAGTTTATGGGCTTACAAGTTTAATGTATAGTTCGGCCAGCAGGACAATGCAGTTTACACTTATTGTGGGGGCCTATACTTCTACCCAATTGTAACGAATGTGAACGGTGATGGTGTTATCGATAATTGTTCTACATCTCTGTCATATACAGCTTCAAAACTATGATTTTAACAACCGTTTGCCATTAGTTTGCGCAAGAAAAGAAAGAAAATTGAAATTATTCTAAAAAATTACAAAAATTTGTATAAAATTTCTATAAAAAAGTATAAGCAATTTGGAAAAATTCATTTGATATTGTATATTTGAAAGCATATATTTATACATAACTAACATATATTATATATATTATAACATACCCATACATAAATAAAATTGCAATACGTCTTGTTATATGTCAATATTTGCAATTCAATAGTTTTAGTGAATTATTCACATAACAATTTTCGTATATTGTTTAAGTTATATCAAACAATTTATCACTAGTGTTTATGAGCACTATCATTTATGAACGTACTATGCACCTCTTCTGCTATATGGTTTTAATACATTTATCGAATATAAAATTACATAAATAAGGCCTTTAATACTTTATATAATATAACATGTCTATATATTTAAGTAAAGATGCACACTAATGCAAATAAATAGATAATTATTGATAAAATAACACTTATGTCAAATTTTATTACGCGATATGGCGTGTGCGAGAGGCCGTCTTTCCGGCTGCGTGTATCGGGTGATATAAGGCGGGTCCAGATGAGACACCTTTTGGATGGAAATAGAGGGGAGACGAGAGAAGAGAGTGAGTAGAGTAAGGAAACTAAAATTATTTTGATTTCAATTTCAAATGATCACAATATTAGTTAAGAGATGATAAATGAAAGCACCCTTCGAACAAAACAAATCTTATGTTTAGATTCTAAAGCAATCAAGGTGAGTTAGTTTGTTGAAGAGGATCAGTTTCTGTAGACTCAGAGGCAGTGTGCTCAATTATAGGCGTTACTGACGACGAACGTTGTCTTGTTGCCGTAGGCACATTCCAATCCCTGGGACTGGCGTCCACAAATTTTATTCTTTTTGCAAAGGAAATAGAAAGCCGCCATTAATTATATTATTTATTTTGTACATATTTATCTCTCTATTTTCTATTGTTATTTATTGTCTGGAAATTTTTGTAAATAAAATTAAAATAAATGCTTTTAATATTTCAAATTACTTCCTCATCGGTTACTATCAGACCCACTGTAAGGGGAGCTATAATGCTCATAAAATTTTGCCGCACAATTGGTAATGCCATTAAGGTGCCGGCAATTCGGCGATAAATCAATGTGATTGACTTGGAAACCCAAATAAGTAGCTGCATTCGAGCCCACCGCTATTGTCAGCAAGGCTATGGCCAATTTAGTACTTTCCCCCGTGGTAATATAACCCAAACCGATCAAAGCCATCATTGGTATCCACATGCCCAAGGTATTGAAAAGTTTACGGGAGAAAAACAA
Organism: Sarcophaga bullata; assembly: GCA_005959815.1. NCBI lineage: Eukaryota > Metazoa > Arthropoda > Insecta > Diptera > Sarcophagidae > Sarcophaga > Sarcophaga bullata. The sequence continues at coordinate 9,618 of QOCX01005754.1, read as the reverse complement.
CGGCATAACACTATTATGATTGATAACATCCGCCACAAATATAAAACCATACGATAGCAAAGTCATGGCTAGATATGGTAAGGCGGACAGGGGACCATTACTGCGTATATCCATGCCTAAAATATTCTTCATATATGTGGGTATCTCTGTCCGTGCTTCTCTGCAGTAAAGTCCGAAAAACCCCCAATTATTAGCACAGTGCACTATAAGCAATGCCAGGAACGGTACTGAGGTAAATATTTTCAACCAGGGTGTCTTTAATTCTGAAATCTCAAAGCGGCCTGCATCTGATGGTCTTCTCACCGAACCGGTAAGACTCTATATATTCTGCGTTCTGTGGTGTTATAGTGGCATGTTCTGCTGGTGTACTGGCACAATAGAAATCCAAAAGAATAGCCCATATTAGACCCGCTAAACCCGATACATAAAATATACTTGGCCAGCCCATCAAGCCACTAATAGACAACATTATCACCGTGCCAAATTGTGCTCCCGAATAGCAATAGCTTACTAGGCGTCCTCTTTCCTCTGCAGGTGCCCATTTCGATAGGAATGTATGTGTGGAGGGAAATATCATGCCCTGGCACAGACCTTGTACGGAGCGCAGTATTAACAGTATTGGCCAGTCACCAAGTTCAGCAAACAGCGGTGTTAAGAGAGCTAGAACCGAGCAAATTAGAACACCGAAGAAAAATGTAAATTTAGCACCATATTTATGCGATAAATAACCGCCAGGCACTTGTGTTATCACATAACCCCAGAAGAAACTGCTTAGCAAATATGATTTGATGCTTTCGTCCCAGTCAAATTCCTGGAAAGAATTTAAAAAAGATACAAATTAAAGTAGATTAAGAACGTGGTGTGGAAGAGAATTTTATTGTGAAAGGAAAAAGGGAAATTGCTTTGCATTAAATAGTTCGTTGGACCATATTTCTTTGAAACTGAGGAAGGCTCAACCATTATGGTCGAGGGAAACACCTATCGCCTCATGAAAACCGATTTTTTTTTTGTACCCGCCTTTCATGGTATTGATGTGAATGACGTTTGGTTTCAACAGGAGGGTGCAACTTGCCACACATCTCATGCCACAATCGATTTGTTGGTCAAACGTTGATGCGGCCGAAATGGTGATGCCAATTGGCCGCCAAGAAGCTGCGATTTGACACCGTTATTATTTTCTTGAAGCGCAGTTAAAGAAAAGTGTTATGCTCGCAAACCAGAGACAATTGAGCATTTAAAGGCTAACATTCGGATGCCATTGCAGAGATCAAACCATACACTCGAAAAAGTGCACAAAAATAAGGCACGATCGAATGAGGTACTATAAGGCCAAACGCGGAAGCCAGATATTTGCAAAATTTTAAACCGTTTTTTGTTTCATTGCATTTTTAAATTTAAACTTTTAAATGGCCCACCCTTTACAATTAAATCACCCTAAATAGGCTCTGTAACCAAAAAAATTCATTTCCTTTATACGCCATACACAATGATAAACAATTTCATTTCATTATATAGGTCACAGCAATACACACTGCGTCATTTGCAATGCAACATGTTCGAAGTTCGAAGGTACTTGACATGTTTGAAGCTTGTATACTTGAAATTTTGCACAAAGATTTTGAACAATTTAAACAGCAAACAGTTGCTATTTGTACAAGCAAATGGTGGCAAATTTGTATGATTTGTATGTTTGAAGGAATACAAACACATATACACGCATGGCATGCTTAGTGAAAAATGCTCAAATTGACGTCAGTTCAAATTCAATATTCGTTCGGGGATAGTGTTTGTCCGCTTGATAATTTTCATTTTATTGAAGGGGTTGTATTGCACGCTTGAGTATCTAAATATTCCATAACAAAAACAAAAAAAAAGGGAAAGAACAACACAAACAATACATATGCTTGTATAATCAATCAGTCATTTTGATGTAGACAACATTTTTTTGTGTCATTTATTGATTTTTGCTCATCAAATAAATTTGAACGAATAGCAACAACACTACCTGAAAAAAAAAACACAATAAGACAATTGCTTGAATATAGGCAACCAAAGCGCATTGGATACATGGTGCTCCCAGAGCGAATGTACCATTTTATGGATGCAAATAAACCGTTTTGGAGAGAATTTTTCAAACTTTACAAAGTTTGCCGGCTTTGTGGTGCCTCAAACAATCCCAGCATATTTCAATTCGTGAGAATTAAAGCGAATGACTATAACAATGCCAATAAAATTGAAAGAATTGTATCCGATGCCAATAGAGAGTTGGTTGTCCGAAAGATTTAAACTATCGCACATATTTCCCAAAGAGCTACAAAAAATTAAGAGAACACAAAACGTGAAGGAAAATACAATTATACGCCTACACTATTTCAATGATTTATCGTTTCTAATAGATCAGGTTCAATTAGGTGGTAAAACGAATAAAAACGAAGCTATTAAAACACTAGAAGAGGTAAACAATTCATATCAAATTTAGAAAAACAAATCTAAACAAAGTTTTTTTTTTCTTCCACACTCTTTAATTAGAAGTTACCTACGCCTATAAAAACAAAGCTTCCCACACAGGAGGATAATAACACTAGGAAAAGTATACGGCAAGAAGAACGCAGTTCCACACAATATTTGAATTTTGAAGAAGAAGTATACATACCCACACACTACATTCTAAACATAATTTTCTAACCTTAACTCGCTACCATTTCAGTATTTACCAGGACCTTTGCCAACTTTACCAAAGAAAAAACCTACCAATCCTCCACATAATGCTTACCAGGCTAAAGAAATGCCTCAAACTAATCAACAGGCCACTGCTGAAATTTTAGCCAAATCATGGGCTGTACAATATGGTGAAATGCAGGGTGAACAGAAATTAATTGCCCGCAAACTGATCTCGGATATATTGTTTCATGGTTGTCTAGGCAACCTGGAAATGTCTCATGCCATGAGAATACAAGATATTCTACTCAATGAATCGGTAACAAACTATCATCATCCTTACTATATGATTCACAGGAAGTTATGGAGCAGCGTGAGCCTAAAATAGAATACGTAGAGGAAGATGATATGGTTGACAATTGTTACGAATTCTGAAGCTTAAAAAACCTGAAATAGTTTTATGAACTTAATTATTTAATATTCTCTTTATGCATTTTATTATAGAAAGTTTAAGTTTAGTTGATTAGGTTGATTAGTTATTTGAATAAAAGACAATGCTTTGTGTTTAGGTTTAAAATTATTTTATAAAACAATTTTGGTCAACATATTCTGTAAATAGAAATCGTGAAAAATATGAAATTCTTTCAACTTCTTTGAACATTATCTTCTGAGATTTTAAAAATCGGGAGTATCATTCTAATATCATTGCCTAAAGAGTTGCCAGCGTTAAAACGCATAAGTCATTACAACCTTTTAGTCAGCAATACGATCTAGTTTCTCATACTACTTATGTTGTCAGTAAATTTCACACGTGACTGGCGGAACCTACAGTTTAAAGGTGACTCCGGACAACAGATTTTTGAGAAACTTTTCATGGCAATTTTATTTATACCCAGAGTTTTAAGAAAGTCGCCAAAGAAATATTTTTCGTATTTCTTTTTGTTGAAAATGTCTAGCTTGGAGTCTGAACCGTAGCCTCACATTTAATAAGCCAACACACTACCTATTAGCCTACGGCGACTTTTAGTTAAGGTTTCAAAAAGCTAATAAGAATAACTAGAATTAGGTTACATAGTGAATGAGAGTCTTACAAATGAAAATTTGTAAGAATTCGCAAGTTTTCCATTTGAAAACTTATAAACTTTATGGGAAAACAAGCAGATGGTTTTGCTAAACACTTAAAAATAGAATGGGTAACTAAACATTTAAGTTTGCCATACTTGGACCATTGAAAAATGTACGTCACTAAGTATTTTGCACTCATTTTGGTTTATTTTTCCTTGTAACACAGCTAGTTTTTTAGTCAATATTGATACGACAGAGATATTGATAGCGATTTGGATATGTGGTTTAAGCAGAGCACTGAGGCACCCCATATAACTCCGAAAAAATAATCCCTTGCAAAGCAAACTTCCTAAAATCACAGTTCTTCGACCACGTTTTACATCTGTGGTTTATTTACGAATATAGGAACACGATGGAAGCCTTAAAAACACAATTAGACGATAAGTTGAAATAATAGAGAACCAATTATGCTGAAATGCTCTTGAAAGTTTCATCAAAAGAAAAGATAAGTGTAAACGATTTTCGTTACGCATTGCTGATCCCTCATAGTTAGGTATATAGATGTGACGGTCAACCTAAGAGAATAGACACACTAAGACCAAGTCCACTTTGTGTTTACTAAAGACATTCATTTCCCAAAATTATGGAACTATGCAGACCGTTTGAAAGATCAATAGGATCGTCTGCGTAGTAGAAGCCCAGTTGCTTCTTTCTTCCACAACACAATATCGTAACCAATAGCTGAAGAATAGTTTTCTCATCCTACAACTTCGGCAGAAGTCGATAACCATATAACCAATACCAATGCGTTGTAATTAATACAACGTCCAGTAATCACTCCGACAACTACGCTGACTATTCTGACGTACAGAACACACTTATCGTGCCTCCTTTATCGTTCATACATTGTAAAAATAATTATAAACAAACTCGTTCTGTGCTGTAAACGATTATTTTGCAAAAGTAGAATACAAAGAATTTTTTTATTCTTTTACTAAGATCGTTTGATAATTTTTTTCAATTTCATTCATAATACAGGGCAGAGAAAATTATTGTTTTCTTTTTTTCTTGTTATCTACATAATTATGTAGTGAATGGCGGAAGAAAATTCAATTTAATTCAACGATCAATATGTTTTAAGGCATTCAGAAAGACGTTTTTCCTATCGGTAACAATATAAGTAGAAAGAAAAGTTTTTAAAGCCCTTCAAGCATTTAAATTAATAAAATATTGTTTCGAAACTATGTACATATGTATGACTGACAACATACTGTGCCCAAAAACTTATGAATCATTTATTCCAAAATGTTTGGTTATTTAAAAACAAGTGAAATATTGATAAGAAGACTTCGTTATGTATATCTCTCATTTGTTCCCAGTACAATGAAAAGCAGGGAAAATTTTCATTAAAATATAATAACTATTCGCAGCTAGAAATGCCGTCCAACATGGTTTTACGATCTCAATCGTTAGGGGCCCATACATCGAACCAGCTTTGTCCAGCTTTGTTCGAATGTTTCCAAAGGGACTGTTTTTAGCTGATTTCAATATTTTATTGGCACTTTATTGGACATAAGAGAACATGATGCGCCTTTGAGATCTAAATTCCTGAAACGGAATCAACGTAACCAAAACGTATAGGATTGAGACCTCTGTATTGATTCTGAGGTTCTTATGAACCAAACTACGTTCTAAAAGGCAAGTCTTTTTTGTTATTATTCCTTTGCCACAATGGCTAACCAACCCATAATGCTTATTGAATGTGGATTTCTTATCACATGAGCTAATATTCAGTACGTAATTCTATAAATATTACCTGAAAATTTGGATTCGTAGAATTTCTATCTGTCATGGCCACAATAGCCACCGATAAATTCACTCTCAAAGCATAGGCCACTGCCAGGCCAAAGAATACCAGCAGGCATTGAACATGTCGTACACCAAAACGGGGGCCTAAAAATTTAATAAATTTAACTCCAATTATTGTTTTAAACTTAAATTTCTTATTTCCATACCTTGAGCTCCCCCAGCAGCAGTAGAAATCTGTTGATAACCATTTCTCTGGAAACAGTCACACCAGAAAACCATATTTTCTCCTTAAACAACAAATTGGCCAGCAACAGCACAAAACAAATAATAATAAAAACGGAAGAAAAACACACCCGCACGCGTTCGTAGAACTTTAAATAATAAAAATAATTAAGGCCGTAAACACTAAATTAACACATTTCTGTTAAAAATTTATTTTTAATATAAAAAGAAATTCTGTTTTTTTTTATTAAAATTGATTTTTGATTACTCTTTATCGAGTTTCAGGTCTTTTGTTGTACCGAGAGAGAAAGAGCAGTAAGCGAGATATTTGTTGATGACGAAGAAGTTGCAAACAAAACAAAAACAATTTTCAATATCAAACCTTGTCTACAACTACAGGCTGTTTGACGTTTCTCGGTGTTCCCTACATAAGAGATAAACAAAAAGAATGAATACCATTGTTATTGTAAATATGGGTTAACAAGTGTTTACTTTGTTACAATAACAACAAAGCAACGTTTATCAACAATTAAATCAGCTGTTTTGTGCTTATCTGCTTTTCCAGTATTCTCTCTCTATCTATTTTATTTTCTTTTGTTATTATTTTTCTGTTTTGTTTCTTTGTTTACAAATAGAACAAATATGGCAGCTCACCATTTAAATGATTATATACAAATGCAGAGTTGTATTAATGAGGGTACTAAATTTGTTAGTTTACTTACAAATTTAATACAAATGTGCTGTTAAATGTGCGTGCGCGGTCTGTTATATTTAATAAAGTGTTTGTTTTTTAGTTATAAAATAAAATTAAATAAAATATTTCTAATAAACAACTAAAGAACAGAAAGTGTGTATCAAAAACTAAGGAAAAGTGTCGATCAACAACCAATTTAACACTCTACAGTTGTTATCGAAATCTATACCACTGCTGATGAATACTCCATTTTGAATTTTCCTAATTTTAGCAATTCATTCAACTTTATGCTGTAATGGCAGTCAGTACATACATTTGTATTTATATTTATCAATCAAATCTAACAAAGGATTCCTGTTAGACTACTATATCAGGTAAGCCATTTAATGATTTTAAAACCATCGATCTAGTAAGACTGTAGGCTGTTAAATATCTTTCCTTCAAAGTTTCCTTTATTTATTGAAAGACTTTCCATTTAAGAACAACAAGTGAAACACAGTTAAAAATTAGTAAAAACTTTAAAGTAGTTATTCAAATGTGGAATTACGACTCGTCTAGAAATAATTATGAAATGATTTTGCGAGATGTAATCTAGTAGGCTGATGCAAAGAATTAGTGAGGTTAGGTTTGAGGATGTACACTGCCTTAATGGCGGAGGTCTGTAGACCCATTGCGATTGTCTTAGGGGGATGGAAAGAGACAGAGAGTAAACAATGTAAAATACAAACTAGAAATATGAAGAGACTGGTCTAACTGCGAAAGGATAAACTTGCAACCCTCAGCCAACCTAATTCCATTATAAATTGAGTGTAAGAATCCCCTGTTTGAGATATTCAATCTCATTCCCAAACTCTCACCCTTTCTGCTCGGGGGATGGGAAACCCCAGATAAGTGCATGGTTGTAGCAAACTGGAGAATTAGGAGCAACCAACTAAGCAGTATACAGAATATGAACCCAGTCTAGAAGGAGCATACGCCCTCTTATTTCCAGGTATATGTATTAGATCTGCTCTAATTTGGAGCCTTTACAATCACCGAATTAGTTGTGATCACTAATAAGACCCAATCGGTCCGTCAGGATAGTCTAACTGTTAATAGAAATCAACGTAAGAATCAACATTAGAAGAGAATGCAACCAGCTACATTGTCATAAATTAAAAAAAAACAAATAACAAAAAAGACCCTTCTGCGACATAAGAATCTCCAACCCAGAAGAATTGCCAAGATTTGGTATAATTTGAGAGAACTGGAACTGTTATAGACATGGTAAGGCTCTTGCAAAATGCCAGTGTACGCACAGCCAACATATCGTTTCTGTTTATGAAGAGTGGCGAATAATTCGAATTTGTGTTTACAGACATTTTCTAAATTATGGGATATTAAGGCATTTGATTTAATCCTCCCTCCATAAAAGTCCAATTTATGCAACCATTAAAGTGACTGAGCACTAAAAACCCCGTAGTTGAGCTGATTGAGCGCTAGAGCAACATGTTTTTAAAGCTGACTTTTTAATCAAAATTTCCTTGACCGATGATGGTCACTCTTTATTCTCTAGCTATGTCAACAAAGCAAAATGTCGCAATATGGGACTCGGAAGGCAGAAATGATTGTGTAAAAGCAATCGCATACAATTTTGGTCTAATGTGTCATTGGATCGTACAGTTTCGAAATGGCCATGAAAAAATCCTTACCGTCAATCCACAAGGTAATGGCTGTATGAAAACCGATTCTACGAATTCACAAAGATGTATTAAAATTCGAAATTCGAACGTATATGAAGACATAGACGAGTTTTTGCCACAAAGTAAGGTTGTTAAATAACGCAACACTTGTCTGAAGAAGATTGAATTGAATCAATATCTAATGGATGCGGAACAGCTTGAGAGTTATTTTGCACAAAATATGGCAGTGTTTTTTATTGTCGTACACATGAAATGTCTACGACTCTTACCCTATAAAACAACCCCTAAAAAGAATTCCATACGCATCAAAGACTTTTAAGCCTTTAAATAAAACTTTTTTGCATTTATTAACCAATGAAAGAGCGAGTGGGGTGTTTGTTAGAGGTCAATCACAATTAATGTAGAAGTGTTTTGTTAATTTAACAATGAAAAATAGTTTTCACGAGTAGTACACCTGCTGGAAAATTAGAAAAAGAAAACAAAAACATCTTCTGCTTGAAAGCACTTCTCTGCACAAATTAAAGTCAAGTTTATGAAAGCGATCGAAAGCCAATTAGCTAAAGTCCATTATTGGAATCAGTATTGCATTTAAACAAGCAAAAAGTTTCTTGTTTTAGAATAGGTTTTGTGTTCTTGAAAACAAATGTGGAAAAATATTCACAGAAATTATTAACAAGCTAAGGAAACAAGAACGAATTGTAAATGAGCTCTTAACTCAAGTGGAACATTGTGACCTTATTAACAATGGTGGCCTTAAAATAGTAAGTTTAAATGAATTTTTTTTGTTATAATATAAGTCATAATGCTCTAATTCTAGATCAAAATATCTTTGTCACCAGAAACCATTGTTTCAGTAATGTCAGCTGGAGTGGCCTTTTTAAAATCTTTTCGTTGATTCCTTGCAAAAATGGCAGTCACAATTCATTAGACCAAGTCTTTTTGCTGTATTCAAAGAGAAAAATGCTGATGTACGTCATTAGAAAGAATTGTCTCGTACAGGCCAACTTGACTCCATCCCATACCAGCTAGTGTCCTTTAATCTAACTTCAAATAGTTCCGTAAGCAATGTCAAGAATGGCTTTCTCAAAATTCTCGGTATGTATTGTAGGAAGCGCCGGGTAGTAAAACTTAAGTAGACTTCTTCTCCTCCCAAACAGCAACTTCTTCAGAGAATCCATAAATTCTGTCATTATCTCTGTAACATTGCTTCGATACTAGGCTGACAAACTTCAGAATGTGGTGCAGTGTCAGTAAGGCTAACTCCCTGCTTAGTATTTGATAAGTAACCTGGTTTTCCTTTTGTGATGCATTGAAGCAGTAGAGATTCCAATAATCTGTTTTGATGCTTTATTCGTCTAACAGAACATACACATATTGGGCTTAAAGAGATCTTCTGTTTGAACACATGTTCTTTTAATTTGCAGTTTTTGGATACTCTGATGCGCAAGTCAAATCCCTTTCTGTTGTAATTACCCAACAAAATATGAG
>QOCX01005753.1:0-12356 GCA_005959815.1 Sarcophaga bullata | reverse complement strand
GCCCTTAAATTGAACTGTGTGGCAAAGACCAATACATCTGAGGTTAGGACATCAGATGAAGTGAAGCTCAGGTACCCTGAATGTTTCTCGCCACTTGACAAATAGGCTGATTCCAGCCAACATACATAATTGGTCATTACAAGCCTTTAGTAAGGTTTGCGACCTCGCTTCTCATATTACTTACATTGTCTGTGCTAATTTTTATACATGAAAGGCGGAACCTATAGTTTAAAATCGACTCGGAAATACAAAAGTTGTTGGAAAAATTTTTCAGGGTAATTTTTATTTACTCACAGAGTTTTTCCCAGAAATCTGTAGAGTGCCAATAGCCGGAGAAATATTTTTAAATTTTTTGTTTTGTTGGAGATAATAGCCCACAAACTACTTACTAGACTACGGCGACTTTATTGGAATACAAATGCTGTAAATAGCTAAGGAGTTGAAGTTAGAAGTCGCCGTAGACTAATAGGGAGACGTAAGGCCATGCTTCAAACCACAGATCATACATCAAAATGAAATATGAAAAAAATATTTCGACGGCGACTTCCCCTCAGCAGATTTCTGGCAAAAACTCTGAGAGTAAATAAAATTACCATGAAAAGTTGCTCAAAAATCTGTCGTACCGAGTCGACTTTAACCTGTAGGTCACGCCACTCATGCATAAAATTAATACGCACAACATATGTAAGTGGTGTGAGAAGCTAGGTCGTATTTCTATATTTCCTCAAATAAAGAGAAAAATTTGTCAAGGTTATCAAACTAGATTTGTGTGTAAAGTGATAACACTGGCGGTATCAAATCCTTACCGCTGAGCCATCTTTTGCTACAAAGAATCGGTTGAATTCGTGACATTTTTGCATGAAACCCATTATCTTTTCAAATCACGGGATAATCTGCTTGTAATGGCAGTCAAGCCATAGAGGACACAAAATTTTAACAAATTTTTTTGGAAAATTCACAGATGCCGTTTGGCAAGAGCGGTGTTGTTCTAAATTTAAAAACCGGAAAATTAAAAACCCATCGTTTCATTGGTGCACTTTTGTACCGCATGGTATTTTATAACAGAGGACTCATTAAGAACATCCGAAAAAAAATTTTTTTTTCTCTTAAATTCATAAAAATTTCTCCATTTTCTCTTTCGTTAACGCTTTTTTTTTAGCTACAATGGTTATGATGACTCGCACTAGGCCCATCGCTCTGCAACCACCAAAAACATTCACTGTTGATAAGCCCTTCTATTATGTTATTGTAAATAAGGCTGGCATTGTAGTCTTCAAAGGAATTCAGCAAACATTTTAAATCGAAAATTTAAAAGTAAAAGTTGGTTTTTTATGTAATTAACTACAGTGCAATAAAAAAGTTCAGCATACAAAAAAAAAAAAGAGTTGAAACAGAATTAAAAGGCGAACATATCAGGCTAATAAAGCCTCGAGAAAGAAGTATCGGCTGGGTAACACATTTTTAGCTACTCTGTGCAAAATGAAGTGACACAAAGCATGTTAAAATGCCTTTGTAGTGATGTACAAAATTATAGCAGATATAGCTTCAGTTTTTGTGAATCTAAATATTTCATAAGTTGATGGTGAAACCATAACTTTGGAAAATTTGGAACATGTTGTAATTGATTAAGAGTTTTAAGGAGACCAGAAGACCATTTCAAGCATAGAAGAGCATTGTTAGAATATCATTCGAATCAGGAGATTTATTCATAATAAGATCGCTTTACTAAAGTTAACTTCTGTATCATATGCTCAACACAACGAAATTTCAACACCAGTAAAATGGATGTTTGTGTACTTTTTCCTGCTAGCTCGACATTGGGAATCCATAAGCACAGGATCTCTCTGAGGCTACAATTGATGAAAACTTTAAATTTTTAATTGCTTGCGCTTTAATTTTATTTCGACTTTTGTTGTGCGTTCATAATCACTTTAGCACCATCCTTTGGTGTGTTTTGGTATTCAAAACTTAGAGACTTCAAGCCTCTGCAAATAATTTCCCCAGAAAGCCTTAAGATTTCTGTCGTACAAGAGAGCATGATCTCAATAACAAACATGAAAAATAGATCAGCTATACAACTCTTTTGCGGTTGAGTTGAGCTCCTGTATTTCAATCCAAGACAAATCTAGACCTTCCCTGCGAAAATTTTTTGCGCCTTATTATGTGCGACAATGATAGTTTCGTACGTATATGCTGGAGCTAAGGCAGCCTAAGAAATTTGCGGTATAAATAACACAATTACGTGCGATTTTGTATTTTATGGAAGTCGCCGTAGTCTAGTAGATAGTGTGTTGGATTATCAGACGTAAGGCCACTGTTCAAACGCTCGGTCAGACATCAGAAAAAATATATGAAAATATTTCATCGGCGACTTCTTTCCAGCAGATTTCTGTCAAAAACTCTGAGAGTAAATATAAATTGTGATGAAAAGTTTCTAAAAAGTTTGTCATTCTAACTTGACTTTTAACTATTGGTCCCACCACTCATGTATAAAATTAACACACACACATTATAAGTGGTAAGAGTATCTAGGTTCTAATCCTATCCGAAGGGCTGTAATGACCAACTTCGTACGTCTTTCGTTTATTTACAACTACCCATGGAATTTCTCACTAAGCGTAACCTTCTAACGCATCTAATAGCACTTATTTATGCCTACCAAGGCTGTACAGAGATTTTATAATGCGCTGTTATTGGGAAATTAGATACTTGGTGAGGAATATGACACCCTCGCGTAAAATAGCTTTAAGAGGTTCCGGGCAGAAGTTATGATTTTGTTCTTTTATTTTCGTGTGCATTGGGATATGGTCGGTTTCATAACTAGTCTAGTTTCAATAACAAAGCCATCGCTAAACACTTGTGGCTTCCAGATTCCAACTCTAGATTTTCTTTAAGGATATTTAACACAGTGTGCGAGCATTTCCTCAAATTTGGTTGCAATTCTGTACAAATTTTACGGCCACCTAGGTATCAGCATTAGGCGAAACTTCAGAGACCAAACCATTCCAAAAGAATCCTTTTTAAACCCGTTTTTAACCCTTCAACAAAACAACTTTACAATGGAACTAGCTACTGGAAGCGAAATGCTCTCCTCACATGGTGTATTACGAAACAATTTCTAGTTCTATTCATAGCTTCTAACATTTTACCCTCAAATCACAGGATAGTCTGCTATCAATGGCAATTAAATATAAACCTGATGACCTAGCTTCTTAAAATTTTTGACATCAACTGACAGATGCAGAGCTTATTACACAGCTTATTTACAAATTTTTGACTGTGCTTCCATAAATGTTATTTTAAATTTCTTTTGTTCTTTTTTATTGAATTTTATTTTTGTTTTGTGTTTCCATTTTTTCCGTTACGAAATTTTTCAACAGCAATGATCATGAAGGGCCGCTCCAGGGCATGTGTGTGCCACCACCTAAAACCTTCACTGTTAATAAGCCGTTCTATTAGTTTTTATTAAATCGGGATGGAATTTTATTCTTCAAAGGAAGTCAGCAACAATTTTAATTCAATGGGAAAATTAAAAAGAATTTTTTTGAATTGATTAACTACATACAGTGCAATAAAAAATTAAGCACACTTAATAATGCAAAAGAAAAAAAAAGTACTGTGAACCTTAAATATTTTAAATTGTATTGAAACGAGAAAATTTAGATGGCCAGTAAGGCCAATCTAAGAGCACTGGTTCAGAACCTGTGCTGAAATATCATACGAATCAGAAGATTTGTTTGTGTTCAGTTAGATAAGAATAATAAGAATAAGAAGAAGTGAAGACGTCGTAGTCTAGTAGGTAGTGTGTTGGCTTATTAGACGAAAGGCCAGGGTTCGAATTCACGGTCAGGCATCAAAAACGAAATATGAAAAAATATTTCTTCGGCGACTTCCTCTCAGCAGGTTTCTGGCAAAAACTCTGAGAGTAAATAAAATTGCCATGAAAAGTTTCTCAAAAATCTGTCGTTCGGAGTCGACTTTAAACTGTAGGACCCGCCACTCATGCATAAAATTAACACACACAACATAAGTGGTGTGAGAAGCTAGGCCGTAATCCGGACTGAAGGGTTGTAATGGCCAATTATGTATGTAGATAAGAATACTTTCTGGTTCAGGCAGTAATTTCTATCAAATAAAAAAAATTTTTTTGAAATCTATCAAACTAGGCCTCATTCCGCTAAGCTATTTCTTTAGATTTTGTAATAGTAAGTACTTACTTAAGGAAAATAGGATAGATAAGGGAGAATGGTATTCTAGATTTTATTCTTAAATCACTAGCTTGTCTGCTAACAATGGCTGTCAAAAATAAACTAAATATCATAGCTTCCTTGAATTTTTGACAGATGTTTTTGACCAGAACAGTGTTGCCTATTTAGTCAAATGTCAGCAACGTATTCATAAAGTTTTTAACGCATATTTTAAATCGTTTGTTGTGTTTTACAAGATTTCTTTTTTATTTTATTTTCTTTTTTTTTTTGTTTGTTTTGGTTGTTGTAAACTAATGTTCTAATCTCATGCGTTATGAAATTTTTACAGTAATGGCCGTTATGTGCTGCTCTATGCCCATGTTTGTGGAACCACCAATAACATTCACTGTTAATAAGCCGTTCTATTATGTTCTAATAAATCGCGATGGAGTTGTATTCTTCAAAGGAAATAACAAAATTTTTAATTCAATTGGAAAATTAAAAAAAAACTTATTTTTATTTATTTAACTACAGTGCAATAAAAAAGTAAACACAATTTAGTAACTCAAAAATAACGATGAGACTTGTAATTTTGTGATGATCGCATTTCGGGCTTATATGTGTGCTTATCATCATTGTGAATGTTAAAAAAAAAGAATGGAAATTCATACAATCTGGCATCACTTTCATTATCTTCATAACGATGGATTTATTGTTGTTTGTTTTTCAAATCTTTAATTATTTTAGCCATGCGGTTTATTACGGTAAGCCGCATTACGATTGAATCAACAAGGATATTCACCGCTAATAGGCCATTTTATTATATTATTCGGGCGAGAGACCCAATCAATATGCCTGTCTTTGAAGGTGTTATTAAAAGTGTTTAAATAAACTGAAGACTTACACATGATGGTTCTAAGAGGTTGTAAATTTTTAATTTAAAATTGAAATTCTTTTTTAATTTTAAAGAAAGCCTGCTTGTTGATCAGGTTGTTTGAGTGGTAATCATATGTTTTCACAACTGTGGAACGATCAAAACATATTACCGTTGGGGTGGGTGGGTCTGTCATTATATTAGAATAGGCAATGGACGAGCAAGCGCAGAAAAGCATCAACAGTGCTGCAATATCATTCGGATCAGAAGATCCCTTTAAATTGAAGGCGAAACCGAACACTTCCTAATTCCAATACCACTAACAACTTCTGCCGTGGGTGTAGATCTGCTGAAAAGAAAGAAACTGTTATCTCCTTTCCTTGTCAGCTTCACAGAGCTAACATCCATAGATGTTGAGGGTATAGCTTCGTTTATTAAACTTTCAGGCTGATTTTTATGCATAGTTGAGCTTTTAATGTGCCGACCTTGTGCTGACCAACATCTTCTCGAGTTTGGTGGAATTCGGTCAGTCACAACGTCACAATGGGCTGCTATGCCTGCTCAAGTGAGTTTTGGTAATCAAAGCTAGCACTTTGACATAACTTAGCCTGATTGCTTTCCAGTGGGCATGAGTTATTTACGAATAATCCAGCCAATCGTTTAATTTTTTAAAGACATTTAAACCAGTTTTGTATTCCTTTGAAGAACTAAAGATTTGACGTGACCATCAAAACAGATTTTTATGTCACATGATTTCATCATTGGAATCGTATCTCTTATCGCTAAAACATTTCTTAAGGTCTTCAAGTAGGGACTTAGTAACATGGAAGGAAATTTGGAGAATTGTTTGAGTAAGAGAGTAATTTCCTTCGGTAAACTAGAGAGATTTGTCGGAGTTATCAAACTAGATTGTTGTGTCATATGTTTTCATCATTGGGGGAGGGGGGACGTAACTCTTTCCGCTGAGATATTTCCTTAAGTTTTGAAGTAGGGACTTCAAACTTTTGAAGGAAATGGGGAGAATTGTTTGAGTAAGACAGTAATTTGTAGTTCCCATGGTAATTTGCTATCAGCGGTTGTCAAGTATAAACCGATGGTAATGCAGTTTGAAACATACCATTTTGCCACAAGCAGTTCGGTTCAAGCAGTGTTCGTATATCAGGAGTTTTTGGCTACAGAGACCACTTATAATTTTCCTAATGCTCGTTTTTCAGGATCAACGCAAGAGCTATTATGCTTAAGAAGAATGGCTTTGTTAATAAGCCGTTCTACTACATCTTATTAAATCGTAATGGAATTGTGTTCTTAAAAGGAAGTCAGCATAAATTTTAATATATTCATTTCTATAATTAAATACAGTGTAATAAAAAATTCAGCGTACAAACAGTTAGAGAAAAAAGTCTACAATCATCGCTGTATGAGGACTTTGCTCCCGATCATATTTATTAAATTGAAAATGATGTTGTTGTGGTGTTTAAGGCAGTTACAATTGAGAATGTTTGTAACCTAGGAATTATTGAAAAAATACAAAAAGAATTAAAGGGTATGTAGACTTTTTTCTGTTACTATATTAAAACGAACAAAAGACGAAATATGTTTGAATATTCGAAACAAAATTAAAACGCTTAAAAATTTTATGTTTCAATTCGCATCATTGTTATTGCTTCGAAATACATAAAATATGACATCATAATACATCAATTTCATGAATCATTTCATCATAGCCCTTGGGTTTAATACGATAATCATCATGATGACTACCATCATTTACAATATTTGTTACTAACAGGCCTTTCAATTAAATTATACTACAAGGATTCAAAATTAATACATACATATGTATGTATGTATGTATGTATGTATGTATGTATGTATGTATGTACGTATGTAAGGTAACACTAAAAGTTATCCAACAAACTGAAGACTTGCGCCTAATAATCTGAAAATCTTAATTTTGAATTACAAATCCGAGTTGCTTTTGTAATTAAGTTTTGTTGCTAAAGAAATATTACAAGCACATGCCGTGAATCCTATAAGCAACGGTTTTAAATATTTTACAACAAATGTTGCAATACACCGAACTTGAGTTACACGCCTGTATAATATAGGGTGGGGCATTTAAAAGTTTAAATTCAAAACAAAAACGATTTGAAATTTTGCCAATATTTTTGCTGTGAATTACACTCGTTCCGATTAGAAATGAAAGCTTATTTCATTCATATGACTGCCGTGGCTGGCCTCACAGTACCTCATTCGAAAGTAACTGTGAACCTTAAATATTTTAAATTGTATTGAAACGAGAAAATTTAGATTGTTTACTGGCCAACCTTAATAAAAAGTATTGGATAAAATAGGACAAATATAGAAGAGCACTGTCCAGGACCTGATGCTGAAATGTCCGTACGAATCAGAAGATTTGTTTATG
Source organism: Sarcophaga bullata (assembly GCA_005959815.1). Lineage (NCBI taxonomy): Eukaryota > Metazoa > Arthropoda > Insecta > Diptera > Sarcophagidae > Sarcophaga > Sarcophaga bullata. The sequence goes on along the minus strand of QOCX01005753.1, from coordinate 4,870 downwards.
TTGAGATCGATAGAATACATCTAGGTTTCGGGCATGTTTTAACTTACTTACCAGTAGATATAAAAATTAAATTTTTGCAGGATCGTTTAAACTACCCTCTTTCCTCTAAGCCATTTCCTTAGGTTTTTGGATTAGGAAATAATTACTTGAGGAGAGTAGGGTTTGCATAAGGAAAATCTATTTTTAGCTTTTTATTCTTAAATCACTAGCTTGTCTTCTAACAATTGGCTTGTCAAAAATAAACCTAAATATCGATAGCTCCTTGAAATTTTTGACAGATGTTTTTGACAAAAACAGTGTTGCCGTAAGTTTAGCAGATGTGAGCAACGTATTCATAAAGTTTTTAACGCAATATTTTAAATCGTTTGTTTGTGGTTTTACAAGATTTCTTTTTTATTTTATTTTATTTTTTTTTTTTTGTTTGTTTTGGGTGTTGTAAACTAATGTTTCTAATCCTCCATGCGTTATGAAATTTTTCAACAGTAATGGCGTTATGTGCTGCTCTTAATGCCCATGTTTATGGACTCACCAAAAATTCACTGTTAATAAGCCGTTCTATTATGTTTAATAAATCGCGATGGAGTTGTATTCTTCAAAGGAAGTCAGCAACAAATTTTAATTCAATTGGAAAATTAAAAAAAAACTATTTTTTTTTATTGATTATACAGTGCAATAAAAAGTAAACACATTTATTAATCAAAATAACTGATGAGACTTGTAATTTTGTGATGATCGAATTTCGGCTTATATGTTGCATATCATTCATTGTGAATGTTATAAAAAGAAGAAAAAAAATATGGAAATTCATACAATCTGGCAAAAACCTTCACTGTTAATAAGCCGTTCTATTATGTTTTAATAAATCGCGATGGAGTTGTATTCTTCAAAGGAAGTCAGCAACAATTTTAATTCAATTGGAAAATTAAAAAAAAAAATAACAAATTTTTTCTACTATTGATTACAGTGCAATAAAAAATTAAGCATACCTGTGAAAAAAAAAAAACTTTTTTTTTGAACAAAATTCAAATCGATGTTATGTTTAGCATTCTTTTGCCACACTTATTGTCTTGCATTTAATTTGTTTTTAAATCTTCATTTTCATATTTATTATAGCAATTGGATTTAATATGATAACCAGCATAAGGATTGAATCACCCAGAATGTTCGCCGCTAATAGGCCATTTTATTATGTTATATGCAGACGATCCCAAATCAAAATTCCTATATTTGAAGGTGTCATTAAAGAGTTTTAAAGAAATGCTTTTAACTTTAATTTTGCCACAGTTTACCGTTATTTTTTAAAAAATCAAAAAGTCTAGTTATTGCAAAATCTTAAAAGAATAAAAAAATTCCATAATTCCGCTCAGAAAACTTCTTTAAATACACCGCCTATTTCTTTCCACCTACTGCTGTTTATGTGTGCCTCGTATTCTAGTGGTAGCATGCTAAAATTAAGTCCCAGGTTGTGGGTCCATTCCCACTAGAGAACTCCTGGTTGTTTGCTGACATTATATGTGATATTATCACAATAAAAAAAAAGAAAGTGGAGGAATTTATAACTAAAAATTCTGGAAAAAAAGGCGAAAAAAGAAAGTGAGAATTATAAATAAAAATTCTGGAAAAAATGGCGAGGGTATAAATAAAATTGTCGCGCACTACACCCTCTTTCCTTTCTCCAATAAACTATATTTTCTGTATTCCAATACAATACACTGCATGAATAGGAGCCATATCTTCTGAATATTGGTCTCAATAAAGTAAAACCACTTTACCTAATACTACCTTGAGGGTTCCAGTCAACTGCCTTCACAAAGACCAATTAACTACATTTTCAGTTTGCAATTATCCTACGGTTTGCTGCTTCGTGATCTAACTTTGCTAAAAGTGCTGTGGAAATGGCGAACATCTTTAAGGTATTTCAGTAGAAGTATCACTGCATCGCGGACACCAACCCTATGGTAGTGTAGATTTGACATTTGAAGAGAAAATGCAATGCTAAACTGTAGGATGGATTTGTGGGTATCTTCATCCACTTTATAATTGATTTGTGTTTTATTTGTCACCTCATTGGTTGTTACAGCCCTTTTCGTTAGAATTACGATTTAGCTTCGCACACCACCCATGTTGTATAAGTGTTACGTTTATTCATGAGTGGCGTGATCTACAGTTTAAAGTCGACTCCGAACAACAGATTTTTAAAGAAACTTTTTATGGAAATTCTATTTACTCGCATAATTTTTGACTGAAGACTACTGAGAGGAAGTTGCCGTTGGAACAGAGGAATATCGAGTAATATCTTATCTACGAACCACAATAGTCCAGATCCTAATCCTGTTGTAGATGGAACAAATTGTCATAATGGTTTTCGTATTTTAAATAAGTTTCTCCAAAAATATCGCATACAGACGTATAAACTTTCTTAAATTTACTTCGACCTACAGCCAGATTTCTGATCAACAACATCTAGCTTAGCAACATACTTTATCTCAATCAACAAGCTGTTCCGTTATTCCTTTCTTAGCTGATTGAGGATTTTTATTCCACACGCAGATTACAGTCGAGAGCTAGTTTTGCTTTATTGTATGTTGGCTTCTGTATATTATGCCCAACCACAGTGGAATATCATCACCAGGGAAATGGATGTTTGTGTACCTTTTTAGTCCAATAACGTGACATAGGAAATCCCTATGAACAGGATCTCTCTGAGACTGATGAAATTTTTTAATGCTTTCGATTTAATATTATTTTTCCTTTTATCGAGTTTCGATAACCGATTTAGCGCTACCCTTTGGTGTGTTTTAGTATTCAAAAGTTAAAGACTTCAAGCCTCTGCAAATAATTTCCCCAGAAAGCCTTAAGATTTCTGTCGTACAAGAGAGCATGATCTTAATAACAAACATGAAAAATAGGCCAGTCAACACAATACTCTACTTAAAGTATCTCTTTTGCTATGCAACTTCAAATGAACCTCTTCTGCGGTTGAGTTGAGCTTCTGTATTTCAATTCAAGACAAATCTAGACCTTGACTGCGAAAATTTTTTGCGCCTTATTATGTGCGACAATGATAGTTTCGTACGTATATGCTGGAAGTAAGGCTAGTCCTAAGAAATTGCAAGTTATATAACCTTGCTCACAGTGCTGTGAGTGAATTGGCTGTTGTATTTACTTAGTTCCCAGCTCCATATGGATTGCTCACATAGCTGTTAACCTGCAATATCTCATGAGGTTTGATGAGCGCACTTTGCGCGTGTGATGACTTCTTTCGAGCGGGAGTACGGAGAGTTGTGTAGTAATGCGCTGATGTATTGGGAAATAAGATACTTGGTGAGGAGAATATGGTGACGAGCCCTCGCGTAGATCAAACTAAAGAGAGTGGGATAGCAAATATACTCCTAGGCTGAAAATCGCTTTAAGAGTTTCCGGGCAGAAGTAATGTTTTTGTTCTTCAATTTTCGTGTAGCATTGAATATCTCGGTTTTATGGCATAAGATGAAACCTAGTAGCTTCCAGATTCCAACTCTGGATCTTCTTTGCGGATATTTAAAATAGTATGTGAGCGTTGCCTTCACTTCGGGTGCAATTTCAGTGACAAAGGTCCTGCCACCCCTTGGTATTCAACAGTGAGGCGAGCACAGCAATACCAAGCTAATTCAGTATAAAACGAATTAAATTGATGTGCTAAGCTTGCTGATAAAAATTTTTAAGACTCCTGTTAGAGCAATTTCTATAGAGTAGCCTTAAACATGAACTGCCTCTCAGCGATAAGTTATCGAATAGCAACTGAGATCTACTTAACTAAAGTTCATTGTACATTACAAAGCTGTAAACAGGATTAGAATCCAACTTCTCACACCAACCAAGTTGTGTGTGTTAATTTAATACGGATTCATGAGTGGCGCGACGTACAGTTTAACTTCGTTAATTTTCTCTCATGGGTTTTGCAAGAAGACTGTTGAGAGAAGGCGTTTAAAGAAATATTTTTTGAGCTAGGTTTTCGACTTAGGCTCTAGTCTAGAAAGCCAACACATTACCTACTAGACTATAGCGACTACTGGAATCTACTACTGGACTTCTAATTTTCGTTTGGCTGATGCCAGATGCCTTCAATCTTTTACATGCTTGTTTACTACTTAAAGTCTGTTTACTTTTTTAACGCAGTATAATAAATTTAATTTTTTGAATTATTTTTCTTTCATCCTTTTTCATATTTAATCTGAATGAAAAGCAATGTTTGTAGCTTTTGGTTCATCAGGAGGATTTACAATTCCACCCAAAATATTTACCGTTAATAGGCCTTTTTATTACGCAATAAAAAATCGATTTGGAGATGTTTTCTTTGCTGGCCGTATGCAAGAAAAATTTGTCAATTAATTTTAAGCAGCTTTAATTAATTAATTAATCTATCATTTGGTAAAAAAATATTTTAAAATGAGTATGCAAGAAAAAAGGCGCATGTCTTGCCTATTGGGTTATGCACTGAAGTGTCTCTCATTATATGTCAACAACATAAACGGGGTCCACAAAATCATCATCAAACAATATGAACCGTTAAATAAACAAAAAATCTTTCCTAAAATTATTATCATTTACAGTTATACGCGTAATGCCTGCAAGTTTTGTTAAAAGAACACGTTTTTGGGCAAATCGTCAATTTATTTACGTTATTAAGGGCTCCCAAAATTTATCGTATTTCTTTGGACGATTTATGAATATTTAAACTTAAAAAACGAAAAATAAAAATAAATTAAAAATAAAATACAAATAAAATATAATTGAGCATAAATAAAAAAAGGAAAATAATGTTTTTTTTTTCGAAAGCATCAAAGGTAAGTATGCAGCTTAAGTTTTAAACTATACTTGACGTAAGGAA